>JADRCD010206985.1:0-13380 GCA_019843815.1 Montemys delectorum
TTTTTCCTAAGATTTCTAACTCCAGAGTTGTCTCTTTTTGTGATTTCTTTATTGTTTCTACTTCCATTTTTAGGTCCTTGATGGTTTTACTCAATTCCTTCACCTGTTTGTTTGTGCTTTCCAGCAATTCCTTAAGGGATTTTTGAGTTTGCTCTTTAAGTGCTTCTACTTGTTTACTTGTGATCTCTTGTAATTCTTTATGGGATTTTTTTGTTTCCTCTTTAAGGGCTTGTACCTCTTTATCTGTGTTCTCCTGTATTTCTTTAAGGGAGTTATTCATGTCCTTCTTAGGTTCCTCTATCAGCATTGTGAGATATGATTTTAGATCCAAATCTTGCTTTTCCGGTGTTTTGGGACATCCAGGACTTGCTGTGGTGGGAGTACTAGGTTCTGATGAAGTCAAGCAGTCTTGGTTTCTGTTGGTAGGATTCTTGTGTTTGCCTTTCGCCATCTCTTGATCTCTGATGTTAGATGTTCTTGGTGTCTCTGACTAGAGCTTGTCCTGTCCCTGCTGCCCTGTGACTCCCCCGTGACTCATAGGGCCTGTGCCTCCCAGCTGGTCCTGCCTTAGAAAGTCACTGGAGAGAAAATGGCGGATCTCTCCTGAGTCTCTGGGTTAAGCACTCCCTGGAAGCAGGTCCTCCATGTGCAGGGAAGGGACAGAGAGGGTCGCTGATCCACCTCTGTCACTCGGAAGCTGAGAGGATCCTGTCCCTGCCACCCTGCGGCTCCCCTGCTTGACTTGTGAGGCCTGTGTGAGTCTTCTCACTTTAAATGATTTAATTAAGAAAAAAATCCCTCACAGGTGTGGGATTTTAGTTAATTTCAGATGTAGTCAAGTTGACAACCTGCCGGAGTCCATCTCTAGCTGCAGGTTCAGGTCCTGAGACAGAGAAGGGGAGTTGGTGAAAATGAAGTCACTGACCACCTGTTAACTTTCAAGCAAGTGGCCCTGAATAGCTTGAGCTGTCTTTATTTATACAATCCCAATCTATCTCGTATTGGTTATTTTATTAAACAAAAGCATAACACCAGCACCACAAAAGCCACATCATTCCAAAAAGCCCTCAGTAGTTTCCCTTCCTCCTTACCCCCTCCCATTGGGCCAACCACCCATTCACCTTATTTTGTACTACAAAGCACAATTTCAGCAAACCAGAAATAAATGTCTATCCAGGCATGTCCTATAGACATGAGCATATGACTACTACCCAGCTAGTAGCAAATGCAGTTACACAGTTATGCAAGATGAGAGAACTAAACATTTGTGGGTATGAGTCCAGTCACCAGATAGCACTTGCCTGTCATAATACTTTTCTAATTGCAGACAGAGATGTATTTATTGTACCAAGCATCCTTTCCTGACATGTACCTATCAATTCCTATATCATCTTTCTAAGAACCATTTTCAAGTCTCTGTTGATCAAGCATAACAATCTCCATTTTCTTTTTCTTTTTTTTTTTAAAGATTTATTTTAGGAGTACAATATAGCTGTCTCAGACACCAGAAGAGGGCATCGGATGGATCCTATTTGGTTGTGAGCCACCATGTGGTTGCTGGGAATTGAACTCAGGACCTCTGGAAGAGCAGTCAGTGCTCTTAACAGCTGAGCCACCTCTCTAGTCCAACTTCCCCATTTTCTAAGTCTCTGTTGATCAGATGTAGCTTTCTCATTTTAAGTCTCTGGATCAGACATACCTTCCTCAGGGCAGTTATGTAAGCAGGGCCCACAGCTCTCCACAGCTGCCACAGGCTTACTCAGTGTGACTGTAGCGGTTTCTCAAGGGCCATGATTACATGTCCCCAAATACCCAGGATTAATGGTCACATCTGGAGGACTGATAGAGGCATAAAGAAGAGAGGAAGCTTTTAGCCCTCAAAAGAGTATTGAGAAAAAGTAGAATCATCCACAGGGCTTTCAACCTGAATGATCTAGGCCTTGCCTGGGACTGACAAAGTGAAACAAATTTTTCTATAAGTATAGACATCACAGCGAAAGCAAGGAGAGCTCGTAGCACATGTGATTTAGGGAATAATCAGAGAGGCCACCAAATTTACCACAGGTCCTTGCCAAGTCGGAAGGGATCTCCAGGGCCTTTCGCAGTAGAGTCCCATCAGTGAAGCACACATGTGCTGTTTCCTGCAGATGCTGAATGGCCACCACCACCAACAAAGAACAGCTATCACAACACTGCATCTTTGGGGATTATGGACCAACATTATTTTCATTGAATTATTATTCTAGTACGGTAAAGAAGTAAATCATGGGACTGGTGAGATTTCTCAGAGGGTAAGAGCACCAACTGCTCTTCAGAAGGTCCTGAGTTCAAATCCCAGCAACTACATGGTGACTCAACCACCAGTAATGAGGTCTGATGTCCTCTTCTGGTGCATCTAAAGACAGCTACAGTATACTTATTTATAATAATAAATAAATCTTTGGGCTGGATCGAGCAATGACTGAGCAAGTGGGGCCAACTGGAGCAAGTAGGGTTGATCAGAGAGAGCAGGGGTCCTAAAGTCAATACCTAACAACCAGATGAAGGCTCACAACTATCTGTACAGCTATAGTGTGTACTCATACACATAAAATAAATAAATAAATCTTTGAAGAAAAAGAAGTAAGCCATATAATATTTGGTAAATGATAAAATTCAATTACGTTTAAATAAGTAGATAGACTTGATTTTTTCTCAATATTTGTGTCTAAAGGCAAAGAAAGTGTAGTTGAACTAATCATGGTGTCCCCAGTAGAGGAGTTAGAGAAAGGACTGAAGGTGCTAAAGGGGTTTGCAACCCCATTGGAGGAACAACATTATCAACCAACCAGAGCTTCCAGGGTCTAAACCACCAACCAAGGAGTACACATAGAGGGACCCGTGGCTCTCCCTGTATAGTAGCAGAGGATGGCCTTGTTGGGCATCAGTGGAAGAAGAGGCCCTTGGCCCCACAAAAGCTCGATGCCCCAATGTAGTGGGTAGGGGCACACTCTCATAGAAGCAGGAGAAGGGAGAATGGGATAGAGAGGTTCTGAGGGAGGAAACTGGAAAAAGGGTAACATTTGAAACATAAATAAATAAAATATCCAGTAAAACAAAAAGATCAATAAAACTAAAAAAAAAGTATCTTGTATACAGTTGTAGTGGTTTGATGTTGTTTGTTTGTTTGCTTTGTTTTGTTTTTCAAGACAGGGTTTCTCTGTGTAGCCCTGGCTGTCCTGGTACTCACTCTGTAGACCAGGCTGGCCTCGAACTCGGAAATCCACTTGCCTCTTGTAGTGGTTTGAAAGAGAATATTCCCCTGCCATAGAGAGTAGCATTATTAGGAGGTGTGGCCCTGTTGGAGTGGGTGTGGCTTTGGTGGAGGAGGTGTGTCACTAGCAGGTGGCCTTTGAGGTCTCCAAAGCTCAAGCCAGTTTACTTCCTGCTGCCTGCTTATCTTGAAGTACAACTCTCAGCTCCTTCACCAGCCCCAGGTCTGCCTGCACACTGCCATGTTTCCTACCATGATGATAATAGACTAAACCTCTGAATCTGTAAGCCAGACCCAATTAAATGTTTTCCTTTATAAGAAAAAAAAAATAAGAAGATCTTCCTTCTTGCTGTCTCTATTTAAATTGGCTTATTCTAGCAATTTGAGAAAAACTAATAAAAATGTTATTTTTCAGCCTCACAGTTAAGGATTTTTACCATAAGTACTTCCATGCCATCCACTAAATCTCTCAGCTGTCACTGCAATGAAGGGCCTTTTAGAGCTCTAATCTGGAGGTCTTTAAACCAATGGAAATCATCCAGCTAATATATAACCACAACTGCCAATTCTTCAAGAAGTGCTCAGTGCTAATCTAAATTCAGAACTTATTTTCTAGAGCCGTTTGTTAAATAACAATGTAACAAAAGACCAAACTGTTTAAACTTATATATATATATTTCCAGTTGCTAATTGTTATTAACTTTAAAGGAAACATCCTGGTTACTACAGGAGGAAAGTCATGTATTAAGAGCATCAAAAGAGCTTGTCCCGGGGTGGGGGGGAATGTGGCAACTCACTCTCTGCACATGGGGTTTGTGATCAGCTACCTGATCTGGGTTCGGGAAACTCAGTTCAGACCATCTGTAAGAGTACATGTGCTTAACTGCTGATCACCTTCTCCAGTCCCAGTGACTAGGATTTTAACTGGCTTGGTCTTGGACAGTTCTTGTGCTGGTAACCAGAGCTGCTCTGAGTTCCTCTTTGTAGAAGATATTGATTCCCAGCATGTTTCCCCATCCTCTGACTCGTACATTCTTTCCTCTTACCCATCCATGCTGTTCTCTGAGCCTTGGGAGGGAAGCACAGTCATTCCTCTTTGGAGAGGTGGATCCTGCCAGGTTGCTCATGCCCTAGTGGATTTATCACACCTGTGTGCTGATGGGCCTCACTCAGTGGACTCAGTGGGTTAAAAGTGATAGAAAATAGAAATAAATAACATTTTAATTGGATATTTTACTTATATACATTTCAAATGTTATCCCCCCTTCTTGTTTCCCCTCTGTGAACCACCTACCCCATCCCCTACCCCCACCCCATCCCCTATCCTTCTTTGAGGGTGCTCCCCCACCTACCCACCCACTCTCCCACCTCACTACCCTAGCATTCTTCTACATTGGGGACCCTTACCAGACCAAGGACCTCTCTTCCTATTGGTGCTAAATAAGGCAGTCCTTCCCAATATATGCAGCTGGAGCCATGGGTCCCTGCATGTGTACTCTTTGGTTGGTGATTTAGTCCTTGAGAGCTCTGGGGGAGGGGAGTCTGGTTGGTTGATATTGTTGTTCTTCCTATGGGGCCTGTGCGGTTGCAAATCCCTTCGGCTCCTTCAGTCCTTCCCCTAACTCCTCCGTTGGGGACCCTGTGTACAGTCCAATGGTTGGCTGTGAGCTTCTGCATCTGTATTTGTCAGGCTCTGGCAGAGCCTCTCAGGAGACAGCTATATCAGGTTCTTATGGGTAAGCACTTCTTGGCATCAGCAATAGTGTCTGGGTTTGGTGGCTGCATATGGGATGGATCCCCAGGTGAAGCAGTCTCTGGATGGCCTTTCCTTCAGTCTCTGCTCTACTCTTTGTCTCTGTATTTCCTTTAGACAGGAGCAATTCTGGGTTAAAATTTTTGAGATGGGTGGGTGGCCCCATCCCTCAACCAGGGGCTGTGCTTAATCTCTGGACATGGTCTCTCCAGGTTCTCTCTCCCTTTTGTTGGGTATTTCAGCTAATGTTATCCCCACTGGGTCCAGGGAGCCTCTTGCTTTCCTGGCATCTGGGACTTTAGGGATACAGCTCAGAGTAGAGAGCACTTGACTAGGAAGCTTAAAGCTCTGGGTTTGGTCTTGAACATAGAGGGAAGGAGAGGAGGGTAAAGAATTTATATACTGCTATGTTTGCTTGTTATATTATTTAAGGTGATTTCTCTCCACTCATAGAACAGTAAAAACCCCAGCTTTTATGTCTTTCTGCACACTCAAACAGTGTGTGCAGAAGTTATTCTTTGCCAACTATGGTGTTGTGTAAAAATGTTTTACAAAATGCAAATACAAAAAATAATTTAAGAAATAAAATACTGAAAAGTTCAAACCCCAAATTACATCAGATGATGTTGACTACTGAACTAACCACTATTTTTCTATTTTCCTTAGATACAAAACCTCAGTCAGGCTGGGGAATTCAGCCTTCTACTGTGCTCATGGAAAGTGTCCTCTGACCAGCTTCAGTGTGCAAATGCCCAGGTTTACAACCAGCAAGGAAATTCCATTTCCCTTGTCCCTGACAGCTTAAATAATCTGCATTTTTTTTTTTTTTTTTTTTTATCATTTAGCCACTAAGACATAAGGAGCTATCTGGGCGATGTTTTCTTTGTTTGATGGGTTTTGGTCATCCAAATATCCCTCTTTTTTTCTAGATACTATTAAGTTGAACATGTGTTGAGCTATTTGGCAAGCAGGAGAGGCCAAGCCAAATAAACTGACCAGAGTTCTGGATATTGCAAAGTAAAGGTATAAAGGCCAGTCTCTTTGATTACACTGCTGAACCACTGAAATTAGCACTCTATTTACTCTGTGAGATAATAGTAAAAATAAGTTCTTCATTTTTAAAATCTCTTTCAGTTGAATTTTCTATAACCATCTTCTTGGATTTCACAAAGGAAAGTACATAAAACATAATGCAAATTTTAATATTCGGGAAATCACCTGAGTTACACTTCCTTTGTTTTTAATTTTATTGGATATTTTACTAATATTGAATTAATAAAAGGATAAAATGTAAATAAATCTACTATTTTCTAAGAATCTAATTTTCATTTAGTCAACATTTCAGGGGAAATTTTAGCATAAGCATAAAATGACAGGGTGCTTTTACCCCCAACCCCTGTTTGAAACACAAAGCATCCCTTGACAAATTTAGATTTCTATGGAGTAAATCTGCATGTGGCTAATAATTCTATTCATACATGAGAAGTGTGGCTACTTTGACAGAGCGTGGCTCAATAACAAATATGCAGGTCTAACTTATCACATAGTTTAGATGTGAATTCACCAGCAGGATAATGACAGTTACTAGGGATTTGTGCTCGCTGTCACTGCAGCCTACTGTTGCCTGTCAAAATGTCTCCTTTTCTTATACAGAAGCCATAGAATTTTTATGGATAGCAATTACTTACAATATACAATGAAGTACATCAAATCTAACAACCACTCTTTAGTCCTTTATTATTTGGTAGAGTCTTTGTTAAATGTATCAACCATTTTCATCTAAATTATTTATTTATACTATATATTTGACAAGCATGTATTTCTTACTTTATATTCCAATGGCATTTAAACCTTCCTAGAGGGCTATTGGGGGTTTTAAAAAAAATTTTCATTGTAAAACTTATCTTTATCCTATTATCACTTTAATGGTAATTAAACTCTCTAATTGGAATATATGCAAGTAAGAGTACATAAATACCAAGGGAAATGACCATAATCGTGCCTGGTAGTACACCACTTAAAACACTAGAATGCAAGCAATAAGTGAATAGGTTAAACATCTGCTTAGTAAGTGAAGTTTTTTCTTTGTTTTGGTTTTTGTTTTGTAATAAAACCTATGGTACACACAGAACACAAAGATTCATTGAACCTCCTTCTGCCTTTAACTCTGCCTGCTTAAACAAACAGCCTCCAGAAACACAAATAACTTCCTTCACATTTTTTGATAAGATGTTATTTAAACATCACAGCAAATGAGTAATTCACGATAATAATAAAAGTGAACAATTCCCTGTAGAATTTATTTCCAATTCTAGAAGAAAGTATAAATCTAGTACAACCTGGGTGTGTAGATGCAGCCTCTCCAGCTGAGGAGAGTTCAGACTGTCTTCCAACACACCCTACCGCATGCGTGCGTACTGCAGAGAGTAACACCCCTTACTCCACAGTCCTCACACGTACCTACAGTTGCTTTGATACAGGGGGACACTGAGAAGGGACAGTTCCTAAGATCAAGGGCCTGTGGGAGTTTTCTCATGACCAAAGGAGTAAAACATTCCACATAAAAAGAAAGAAAATAATTTTACCTGTGCAGAAGTACAAAGAGATAAAACGAGATGTGCCTTGTCTAAAGCTGGGTGAGGTTATAGATGCTTCTGTAAGTTTGTGCATTCCCCAAAGGATGCTACCCAGTCTTTGGTGTGTTTTAAACGAAATGATAAACTAATATTTAGCTAGCACTGCTGAGACTGTTTTTAAAGGCCTGAAGGAAAAGATCTGAACAAAACAATGAATTGAGGAGTATGTAGCCTAGGTGACCATAAGGCGCAGTGGCTTATTCCACTCTGGTCTGTCCTCATCGCCTTCCCCGCCATCCAAGTCACTGTGGAAACTGAGAGCTCCTTTTCGGAATGATGAGGTTAGTATGTGTAAACTGTCCCTAGAAATGGTGATATGTCCAAATGATTACATTTCACAGAAGTGTCATCACTTAAAATACACAAATAATGAAAATGATGTTTTAAAAAGTGACAAAAAGATATTAGTGTGCATGACATCAAGCTTTTTCTTTAAAAATAGTCTAAAGAATCTTCAGTAAAACCTTCTGGTGGTGATATAACTAGCAGTATATCTACTTAGGTCCTCACTTAAAGGAATAACAGGAATTAACCTCCTTGGAGAATTGTAAAAGTCAATAATACGGGCTGGAGAGATGGCTCAGCGGTTAAGAGCACTAAAGATCTAAAGATCTTTAGTCTAAAATACGTATTTAAGTATTTTAAGTATTTTAAAGTATTTTAAATAATAATAATAATATTTTAAGTCTAAAGATCCTGAGTTCAAGTCCCAGCAACCACATGGTGGCTCACAACCATCCATAATGAGATCTGACACCCTCTTCTGCTGTGTCTGAAGACAGATACAGTGTACTTACATATAATAAATAAATAAAAAAGAAAATAATCCTTTAAAAAAAAAGTCAATAATAACACCGAGCCTCCAGGAGATAAGGTATAGTATAACTTTCTATTACAGAACCCCTAGCAGGACTGACAGTTAAAGATCAATAAGCAAAATACATTATATGTTGAATAGTAGATAGTGTCCTCTTGTCATCTTAGGATCTCTCTATGTTCACATGGCGGCTGTTAGTTTTTCTGGTGCAAGTGAGATCCAAAGCACCAGCTTTGTTACAAACAAATGTTGTTGGTGCTGGAGCAGAGGGACACTGCCAAAGCATCAGGAGGAGGGAAGAGAACTGGGCAGGAAATTGCCACAGAAGATAATCAGAGAGCTTTAATAAATAGCCGGAAAGCATAGAGACTTGTCACCGCACAGCCGCTATGAATGAATGAACTTCATAAGTTTTGTAAAAAGTGCAATGTGTTAATTAGAGCAGAAATTATGAAGTGTATAAGCAAAAATAAATCACCATGCTTTAATAATTATCTCTTATAGTGTCAATAAAGATTGCAGGGGAAAGGTGGTAAGCAAAACAAGAGTGAGCCAGAGAGGCTGAACCGCAGTCAGGGGAAGGTTTTCAAGATTTCCCTTTTACTCACCCAGAAAGTGGAATCATCACAGTCCCACTACAGATCCCAGGTTACCGTCCATCTTGTAGATGTGACCACTTTCAGGTTGAAGCGCATTTGGTTGTTTGTTTGTTTGTTTGTTTTGTCACAGAGGTGACAGAACTCTGGGAATCGGGTCCAACTTTCCACTCCAGGTACATCATGTTTAAGGTGATGGCAATGGGCAAAGGGGACAGAAAGCAGTATAGAGAAAGTATGGTTTAAAGAAAGAGATGGAAGATGCATGCCAGGGGCCGGGGGAACTAGAGAAACAGGCAGCAAAGAAATGTCCCACAGAAGCAGTACAGATGCAGCACAAAAGACAGAGCTGCCATCAGATGAAAAGGGGCACAGACCTGAATAATGCTCATACCTCTACCAGAGAAAAAGAAAGGATCTAAAACTGATCAAAATTGGAGTGAAAAGTAAATGTGGTATCACTTACAAGTGGAAAACAGGAAAAGGCACGATTTAAAAGTAATAAAAATATGCCTCGTACACTAGAATTTATTCTATGTAAAGTAACTCAAGTTATTAAACACCTTTTTGTTTTTATCAAGAAGCATGTTATTGCAAGCATATCTGTGTTCCTGTGATATAACATACAGAATATAGATATCTAGACTGTATCTAGACAAGTAGGGACTGCACTGTGTGAGGGACCTTGGACCCTACTGTATGATGTCAGAGTTCAGGAACCATCATACATGCCTGGTGTTATCTCAAAGTCTACGTTCTGTGTTTCTCTCAATCTAATAACGCCACAAAATAAGCAAGTATCATGTTGCATTAGTCAATAAGCATGGTGCAGAGTTTCTACAAGGAGATGGGCGTGTTTAATTCATGAATCCTTCTGGTGACTGCCTCATAGTCTCGGTTTTATACCAAACATAAAGATGATGACATTGCATTTACTCAGACAATAGTTTATCAGCATTTGGAAAGTATTTGAAAAATATTACTAGAGATTGTCACATTCAGCAAAATCAATCAAGCTTAGAAAGACAAACTCTATTTTTCTCATACAAGGAATCCAGATTTTACAAATATGATATGAAAGTAGAATTATTTGATAAGTAATAAAAAGAGGGACCAAAGAGACTAGCAAGGCATGTGGATATGATCAAGGCAGGTTACATACATGCATGAAAACATCATAATGAATCCCATTCATTTATACAATTAATATATGCTAATAAAACACTAACAAAATAAAAGGACATTTTCTGACCTTTTAACTGTTAAACACATAAAAACAATGCAGCATTGACTGCTATGAGTCCTGTTCTGAATTCCCAATGTACATCATATGGAAGTTGTATATAATAGGGCATTTGATTTCCACTGTATTCAAATGCCATATAAAAACCTGTTACTTTCTAAACTAAGCTAAAAATTAATAATAAAAATAAGGGTTCCAGTTTATAAATTTATCCAGAATGACTATTCTTGGCAGTGAGACCTTGGAGTAGAATGGGACATGGGTGGCCTTCACAATGCTGGTACAATGAGCTGTCTTTTGGGGGAATCCATTGAGCCAGTAAAAGGCACTCCAGCCAAGCACAGCTTTGAAGGAATTGGGTAATGGTTTCAATGAGCCTCTTTGACTATGCCCAGATATCAGTGTTTTATGTGAAGGTATTTTCAGCTGGACCTGAAGCCAGACTAAAATTCTAGTCACAAGACCCAGTAGAGCCAGTCAGATAATAGATGTGATAGAATCAAAATTGGTATGATGGTTTGAATGTTTGACCCTTGACAGAATCACATTGAAATTAAATTGTTTCTGTAACAGTATTAAGAGGTGAGACTTTTAGAAGTTGACCAGTCTAGGAGAACTTCCCCATTACAAGTGAGTAAGTAATGTTAGTATTAGAAGAGTGGGCTCATTTTAAAAAAAGGGTAATTTAAGCTTCTTGCCTTTCCACATTTTCACATGTAATTATGTAGGAAGAAAGCATTTACCAAAAGCTGGCTCCTTAAAATTGGACTTCCTAGCACACAGAATTGCAAAGAATAGTCTGACCTTTTTGGATTACCCAGCCTGGTCGTTTTTAAAAAGCAGCTTCAGTAACAGAGAACAGGATAGGGACAGAGATCTACTTGATCTCCGCATGTGAAAAGACTTCCTGTCTGAATTTACAGTGAATTCCTAAGTTAGTAGATAACTTACAAGTGTTCAAAAGCCATGTATGGCCTGGGACTCTGTCTTAGTCAGTGTTCTATTGCTGTGATAAAATACCATGGACACAGCAACTCCTATAAAGGAAACATGCACAGTTGGTAGTGGCTTACAGTTAAGAGGTTTAGTCCATTAGCACTATGGCAGGAAGCTTGGTGGCACACAGGCAGGCATGATGCTGGAGATGTAGCTGAGAGTTCTACATCTGGATCAGCAGGCAGCAATATGAGAGTGAAACTGGACCTGGCAGCAACCTCTGAAACCTCAAATCACACCTCCAGTCACATACTTCCTTCCAAAAAGCCACACCTACTCCCAAAAGGCCACACCTCCTAATAGTGCCACTCCTTATGAGCCTATTGGGCATTTTAATTCAAACCGACACACACTTCATGTTAAGTAAACATAAAAAAGGAATTCAGGAAATATAACTCAAACCTAAAAATATCAAGAAAAAAATTTATACCTCTTGTCTGTAAAAGATCATGTCTGTCTGTGACATTTTCAGAATATGTGATCACGAAGAAAGCTTTCTGGGTTTCAATTTTCTCATCTGCATAACAGGGTCATTTACATGGTGATGAGAATAAAATTTAACTGGTAAAGGTACAAGCAGAATGCTTGGCATATGATGGCCACACTGTTAGATGAATCCACATCCGTGTCAAATGAGAAAAGGTCTGCCCATTGTACAGTGTAATAAAAGAATGTGCTTTGCCTTTGCCCAGCACTCTGAAAACCAAGAGGGAACAGGACCTCTCTCTTCCTAAGCTTTCCATAGTAAGAAGACGGAAGTTCAACCCTTAGGACCCATGATTCTGTCGAATTCTTTCACAGATTGAGTCCTCCTAAACTGGAGGGGGCTTATAAGCAAAAGTCTCGGCCTGTGCACAGGAAGGCAAAATTACATCCGAGAGTAAGTCATCTTGCAGAATGAAACCTCAGTTGTCTTGAGGTGTTTAGTATTATACTCCAATTATGTAAAAATAAAATTATACCCAATTATGCAAAATTATCTCTTGGAATACCACAGTAGTTTTACACTTTCCTTACACCTGATGATAATCCTAATTTTCAGTAAAAGAGGTAATAATTTCAGTGATAGGTATAGTTTTTGTCTGTAGACTGGTTTCAACATGCTGTTAGTGGAATGAGTTATGTAAGTGTGAAGTCATTATCATTATTAAATGCAGCATTTCTTCTGTACTGTTACTATAAAAACAGTGTCAACTTCACTAAAGGTAGAACATATTCACAGGTTAAGTAGAATATGCAGAATACAATAGGGCTTCGAATAACATCCCAGTATGTTACTAATTAAATGAGAACTAATTGTTAATTAGAAATTAAAGAAATAAAAATGTGTTAATTTTAATTTGACACTAAATACTATGGGACTTTAACGGAGTACAGATAAAGGCATTGCCTTATGTTTTATTAATATGTGCATAGCTTATCCATTGACACGTTGAAAACCCATTTTTAAATTTCCTCATTAATCATTTTACATGAATATGTAGCTCCCCTCTTAATGCTTATCCCAAAGTCAGCTCTGCCTTTACTTTACAAAAGACATCTGAGTACCTAGTAGTTATTAGCCTGGACTCAACAGGCAAGTATGTGGATTTGCATCCTGGCTGCACACCTTCTGTGTCACTTAGGGACCAGACACACAATCTCTGTGTTTTCGTTTCTTTGGTTGCAAAATGGAGATGAAAAATAGTGGCTGGTTCATCAGGCTGTGTGCTTAGCACACAGCAGGTGTCATGTGTCAGCTATCTACCACAGGACAGCTCAGGGGTCTCCAAGGTAGGATGTTAAGTAGCAAAATTACCTAGCACTAGTTAGTACTTCATGGACACTTTCCATTAGACTTCCAAGAGTGAAGAGTTTTTATAAAATTCATTTTCAGAGTTTTTTTTTTTATTCCATAAGCTTTCCTAAAATATATCTGCCAAAGAAGCTGCTTATCCTAATTACAAATTGTCCTAGACAGTTTCTAGTTTCTAGTTCTCTTTTCTCACTTACATCCATACAGGACCTTACAGTGAAGGAAGCTTCATAATGCCTCACCTCCTCTCTCTGTCTCTGTCTCTGTCTCTGTCTCTCTGTCTCTCTGTCT
>JADRCD010206989.1:0-33435 GCA_019843815.1 Montemys delectorum
AAAAAAAAAAAAAAAGATTTTTAGGCTGAGTAGAGGTGGCACACACCTTTATCCTGGCAGAGGCATACAGATCTCTGGGTTTGAGCCAGCCTGGTCTACAGAGTGAGTTCCATGACAGCCAGAGCTACACAGAGAAACCCTGTCTCAAAAAAACAAAAATAAGAAAGAAATCAGGGTAAGAAAGTCCTACTTATCTAATATAAGGTTCTTTATGCACCTGTGAGTCAACATGTGCTCCAAGCTGGCCTGAGACTCTTGACCCTCCTGCACCATCAATACTAGGTTTACAGGTGTACATGACCATGCCTCACTGACTGGTTTGTCTTGTCTGTCTGTCTGTACACCACCACTGCCCAGCACATGACTGTATTGTGTGTGAGTGGGTATGAGCACGGCACACAGCGTGCACACGGAGGTCAGGGATTCTGGGAATGAAACTCAGGTCATGAGGCTAGTGTGACAAACATTTTTATCTGCTCTGTCATTTTAGGAAGACCAACCTTTTAAGTAGAAAAAAAGCAGATCAAGGAAAGTAATAATAATAATGAACAGATTCCTGAGATTTAAAAAAAAGCAAGATATAAGGCAGAAACACAACAGAAGTGGCTATCTAAAACAAAACAACACAACAACAACAACAACAACTAGGCAAATCTCTGGCAAGAAATGGAGATATAGAGTGGCACAGGCTCCTTCCAGTCTGGGCTGGCGCCCTGAGCAGACCTTGGGTACGAACTCTGCAGCCAGTCCCACAGCACCCAGAGGAAGACCCACGCCCAGGTGCTCTGACACACCCAGGATCATAAGAAAGGGAGACAGAATCCTCACAATGACAGTGCTCCCATTTAGATAGAGCCAGTGCTCCACAGGAAAGGCTGAGGCTGTCCTAAGACCCCTGACAAGAATGAGAAAAAAGCTAAAATAAATCTTGTATCTATAGTTTCCAAACTACAGATCAATTCTATTTTATGCAAAAATTCTAAATTTTTAGAATCCCAGCACTTGGGAAGCAGAGGCAGGCAGATTTCTAAATTCGAGGCCAGCCTGGTCTATAGAGTGAGTTCTAGGACAGCCAGGGCTACACAGAGAAACCCTGTCTCGGAAAAAAACAAAAAAACAAAAAAAAAACAAAAATAAATAAATAAATAAATAAATAAATTAATTAATATCAGATACTGTATTGATAAGTTAAAAATCTGTCATAACCAGAGTGGCCGTGTTCCAACATTAGAACTTATTTTAACACAATGCAACATACCAAGATATTAAAGGAGAAAAAACTCTGGATGATTATTAAAACAAAGGAAAAGCATTTGGTAAATCCAGTATCAACTCACAATTAAAAAGAAAAGAAATCTTTTAATAATTTAAGACTATAAAGGAATGTTCAAAAACTTTGAAAAACATTAACCCAAACCCTACAACAATAACAGTTAGAACTAGTGGCAAAATCAAAATAGCAGTCAGAAGTCAGCATGAAAATGAGCGCCAAGACGAAAGGCCTGTAGTCTGAACCTACCGCCAAAGCACTGCAGTGGCCACCCATCAATGCAGTCAAAACAGTAATACGCGACTTAACAGTGAAAAACATCCAAGCACCCTTTATTTTCAGAGCATGTAATTATCTAGAATCAAAGTCTGAGAGCGTTTGTAGTGAATGGAGTTAAGAATCTAATGAGGCTGACAAGTGTAAGAACAAAGCACAGAAGTGAACTGGAAGCAGGCACGGTGGCAGAGAACTCAAGTCACAGCTACCTGGATGGCTGGGAAGATTTGCTTGAGCCCAGGAATTTGAGACCAGCCCGGATAATAGAGAGATCCTGTCCCACAAAGGGATTAAAAACAAAAACAAAACCCCATTCTGTATTTCAGCCACAATCAGGAAGCAGTTTATAAAAGTTACTACCTACCTCTAAGGATAGGTCACAGAGGGAAAGATAATGAATTTAAGCATAGTCTCCAAGCAGAGCACAGCAGTACACCCTCAGAGGTCATTCTAAGACTGTGTGCTGCCTTGAACCCCTAGAGTGAGGTGTGTTGTTGGGTATAGACGTGCATGAGTATAGACGCCATGGAACCACTCTTTGTATCACAGAACTACATAGTCGGGATGCAGCCACCAGCTTAGCACCTGACAAGGATTACTGAGGAAGACTAAAAGCCACTGGGGAACAGCACGGTCACTCTCCAGAGCGACCTCGCAGAGTACTCATCAGTGACAAAGCAAGAAGGCAAGCCTTGCACGGGAGAGGGCTTGCTCCCGGATACTGATCACACGTTCCAATTTAGAACCAACAATAACAGGACAGACTGATACCATTAGACCTAGTAAGAATTATGGCTTCATCTACATAGTACTGCCACTAAAAATGTGTGACTCTGCCGTGCCTTCCTCAGCTCCCAGGGAGGCTGAAGCAAAAGGACTCCATGTTTTAGGCTGATCTGGGCTCAGAGCTCAAAGCTGGCTTACAGAATTTACTGATATCTTCTCTCAGAATGAAAGGGTGAGGAATACAGTCAGAGTAGAGTCCTTGTCTAGCAAGTCAGAGACACTGAGTTCAGTCAGTAGTTTGAGGCTGGAAAGATGGCCTCAAACCTTTGAGAATACATCTTTGCCAAAGTACCCAGGTTTGTTCAACCCCATCAGGCTCACAACAGCCTGTAACCGCAGTTCCAGGGGTACCCAGTGCCTCTGGCCTCTATGGGCACATGTACACACCACCACACAGACACTCACACCTACATATAATTAAAGTCTACAAAAATAAACCTTAAAAACAAACAAGCAAGCACGCCAACAACAACCAAACTCAGCGTAATTGCAATCTAGCCGTCTACAGTGCTGAGACCAGCACTGTCTCTCCCCACTGGGCCACTCATCTTCTAGCTAGCCTGTGGGGATGAAGTAGAAAGCTGGACAGACCCAGCTACACACTTAGGTGCCAGAAGCCATGGGAGGAGAGGCAGTGCTCTCAGGGCAAGCAGAGTGTGGTGTTGGGAAGCCGAGGCACAGAGAGGTCTATATGGGAAGGTGTTAAGTACTTACTTCCCGGATGGCCCCATCACAGACTCGGATGACATTAAGGAATGTGGGCATGACCTGGGGCAGGAACTGCACACACTTGAGCCCCAGGGACTTGAAGATGAAGGTGATGGCCTGAACCACCATGGTGTGGTGGTGAGAGAGGGACTGATCTCGGAAGATCCGCATCAAGGCCACCATGGACACAGCAGGGTAGAACTCGTCCAGGGGCAGGTTTCCCATGTTGACCAGCATTTCACTGGTGCTGTAGTCAGCTAGGACAAGGTGACAGAGAGAGTCGTAAGTATTGGTGACAGGACTCTGATGTGAGGCTAAGCATGGCTAATAGCAAACAAAGCCCCTTCAGAGGCATTAGTATGCATATATTCTCTCTGCACATTCTGACACTGCTGTGAATATGGAGCACAGGGCTATTAGGAACCGATGAATAGGCGCTCCCTGTCAGGAGCAAAACTCATTCTAGCTTTTCTATTACCCAAACCACCAAAGCCTAAAACAGTGCATGATGGGTTTTCTCTAAATTCCTAGATTTAACATAGCTTCTCAGCACCACAGCTCACAACTTCATAGCTGAAACCATCAATAAAAATAATTACTCCTCCAAATGAAAGGAAAGGGAGTTAAATTAGGCAAACATCTGTTCCACAGCTGGCTAGTCCCACAGGGAATACAGACAAGTTAGCAGGCATATGCCATATCCTGAACAGCAAGGGCTCTGTCCTGGGAATTGTACCATGCAATGAGGAGGTAAGATGTAGGGCAGGTAAGAGACAGGATGGCAGGCACTGCTGAGGAGCACAAGCAGCTGGCCTGGGCTCTGCTCTTGATGAGCAAAGGGTATCAAGATGGTACACTCCCTTAATCCACACGGGAGAAGGAAATCAACAATCAATCTAGAGAGATTTTTAGGGAACAAATAGTTTCATTCTGGAAAATCATATTCCTCTACAGCATTAGGAGAGCCACTGTTGAACCATCAATTTCATAAACAGGCTTTCCCCAGTGGATGGCAGGCTGGAAACTCATACTCCACTCTTGTTCCCAAATGCTCGGGCACTTGTCAAAAGGCAATGGGTCTCTACTGTCGGACTAGATGCAAAAAGAGAGGGCCCAGGGCTTGTGGGGGCTACTGGTCTTTCTATGTCCTGATTTCCCTCAAATAAAACAGAGAAAACAAGAGCTCTCCTCCCTGCCCCCTCCATGAGAGCCAGGGAATAAAAGAAAAAAAAGCACTAACAAAGTGACAGATGACAGCGGTATCAGGGTGCTTCCTACCTCTCACTGAGGTGAAAAGTAACCTAGACTTAGCCTGTTAACCCTGACAAAGACCCGAGGCAGACACAGGCCTCTGGCTCGATTGGGTGTAATGTCCCTGCTAGACACAGGGACTACAGGCTCTTCATTCACAAGTTGCCAAGAGATTCGGTATCTATCAGTTACCTGACCAACACTCTTTCTACACAGGAGGGATGTGAGTCCAAGCTTGACAACACTTTTGTTCTAACTTACAGGAATCCTGACTTGACTTTGATTCTGACAGGCTGACAGCAGAAGCGTCCCGGGATTGGTCAATCATGCCGATGTTCACTTTGTGCTTGTAGGGATCCAAAGCCCCGAGGAGCCCTAACACTCGGATGGCCTGAGCAGGAAGGAAGGGAAAGAAGACAGCACTTACCCCAACCTCTGATTAAACAGGATTAAACAGGATTAGAGGTACGACTCCTGTTCCACACCCTGCACCTCCCACAGAAGCAGAGCAGAGGCAGACAGGAAGCCCACCCAGAGTGGGGTGGGCTGCTGCCATTACTTCTGCTCTCAAGCCTTTGCAGACCAGGCGTCCATGCTGTGTACCTCTCTCCGAGTGCCCTGGTTTTGCTCTGTCTTCAGGAAATTCAGCAGCACTTCAAGCAGAGTGGGGTACTTCCTGTAGGGCTCCACCACATAGCCAGTGCTGGCCACTAACTGTCCCAGGGTCCACAAAGCCACCTGAATGGACAAAGGCCACGTGTTTCTTGAACCAGTACAAAAAAGAAAGCACGGTGTACTCTTTGTATGGAGGGAATGAGATGCCAGAGCCAATTAGAAGACCGCTGAGTCATTAACCATGCATAGGAATCCTAGAGTCAGGACACACGTAGCTGGTCAAGCATGAGCCTACAGTCGCTGCATCAAAGGTAAAGAGTAGAGTGGGAGGCATGGCTCCCAATGTACTCTCTGTACCAGGGAGGCTGAAGTTGGAGGACAGCCTTTGGTTCAGCGCCAGTTCTAACTTCACAGTAAGTAACTTGACTTACTTGTTGACTATGTAATGAGATGCTGCCACAAAAATCAAAGAAAAAAACATAGAGAATATTCCCACATTTCTCAGAGGAAATGTGGTTCTTTTGTATCCTGAGTGACTACCAGGAGCTATGGAAGGAGGTTAAGACTGTTCTTTGCTTTGGACTACTCCTCTAATAGCCACCGTGGCTGGGAGAGTGAAGGGAAATTGTCTGCTTCCATAAGCAGTGTGCAGGCCTGCTTCCTCGCTCAGGAGCTGGGCTCTCACAAGTAGACTGCATTTCCCTCTATGCAGAGGATAGGGTGACACTCAGCCTGGATCCGAACGGCAGGTGACTAGTCAAGAGGAGAGCCAAAGCTTGTTCTCAGATTCTGCCCTCTTTCCACATTCAAAGAAAATGTCAAGCACGTACTGTCTGTCAAGCTCTGCAAAGAACTGAGTGGAGACACTGTGGTTCCTGGTCCCATGGGTCTCCAGCCCACTCAGGAAGCAGTGGCACTCACCTGCCTTTTGGCCAGCAGAGAGGAGTCCTGGAGCATGTCCATGATGATGATAAAGAGCTCATCCACCCACTTTCTCATTTCCAGGCCACTAACCTGCAAAACCAGAAGACAATGGCAGAGGGTTCATATTGTGGGATAAAGACATTGTTTTAGGAGGGGTGTGGTGGCTCACACCTAGGAAGTCCAAAACTCTAGAAGGTGAGGCAGGAGGAGTTCTGTGAGTTTGAGGCCAGCCTGGTCAGCACAGTGAGATGCTGTTTCTAAATAAAATAAGAACAAACAAAACCAGAAACAAAAAGGAATGAAGAGAAAAACAAGTGCTCTGCCTTTCCCCAGGCTAAAGAGCATCCTTCCACCTGTGGAAGGCCAGTTGCTCCCTCACCTGAGCCAGTTCTCCTATAGTAGCCAACACGTTATTGATCACGCCTGGGTTTGGGTCAGGGTCTGGATCTTTCAGTTTCAAAATTAAAGCCTACAGAAGAAGGTATAAGAAAATGAATGTGGACAGGAATCCGTAGGAAAGCTATCTTACCCCTAGAGGGCAGCATGCCTCCCAGTACACACAAAGCTCTGGGTTCAATCCCAAACACCAGAAGACAAATAAATCAAAACCCTCCTAAGACCCTCTTGGTCATACAGAAGTTACTTCTAGGCTTTGTGAACGTGGGAGGCTCTGGACTGTGGATTTCCAAGCTTTTCTTGAAACCAAACACAAGCCCAGTGTACACCCCAGGCAGCAGCACAGTTTGAAGACGTTTCTCATGTGCCCTTTCAACTCTGCCTGACGACCATCCCTCCAGATGTATGTGTGTCAGACACAGAACACTTCACATGAAACCACATTCCCATCTCAAATTGGGTTCCTGAATAAAGCTCATTTGCCTTCATTTGGGGAAAGTGCACATACTACTTCCCTACTTCTTTCCAAGCCCATCTGATGGCCTGAATCACGAAGGAGAATCTTTCCTGCAGCTGGTGAGGTCCCTGACACCTTTAACTCAAGGGCCTTGTCCCCAAGCCTAGACCCCAAGCAATCTACTTGGTTCAGTGCAGCCGTGTTAAAGCATCCCGCTCCCCAGACACAGAGTAAGAATCCCACTGTGGTCATCTGGCGTGTTTTACCTTCAGAATAGGCTCCATATAGGGGCGGATGAGTCGGGGGGCATTGGAGACCAGGTGCCCCAGCATGCGGGCACTCTGCTCCTTGATTCTCCCAATGCCACTGTGCTCCAACTCTGTCAAAATCTGCAGGGAAGAAAGGTAACACACTATGGCAGAGGACGGAACACAGAGAACTGTGTAAAGGGCGATGTGTCAGCAATTGGGGAAATGAAGCAGGCTTGCAGTGAATCAAGTCTCTACTGGATGCTTAGAGAACACGGGGACTCCTAACTCTCAACAGCCTTGGCTGTCACAGCGGTACAACGGCCTGCAGTACTGGTGAAGGACACCAGTCAGAGCTGAGACTTTGGTTTTCCGGACAGGGGACTGAAGAGAGGGCTCCTGAGGAAAAACCTCTGTCCAGACACAAAATTACCAAGAGGATCTATAATAATGATAAAGGAATCAAAGGACTGTTAGAAGAGCTGTGACCCAGACACATCTCCATGAAGGAAGTGCTAGGAACCCGGGCTCTAGACACTACTGAACAGAGCTGCTGGGCTTGTTCTCACACCTCTAAAATGCTAGCATAGCAGTGTATTAAGCTCAAGGTCAAGCAGACACCACAACATACACAGGCTTCTGGGTAGAGCCAAGGGGTGGAAATGTAAGCATGCTCAAAGTGAACACTACAATGCCCAATTAGTCAGGGGTCCAGAGGAACTAAGACTCTTGTCTTTTTTAAGACAGGGTTTCTCTGTGTAGCCCTGGCTGTCCTGGAGCTCACTCTGTAGGCCAGGCTGGCCTCGAATTCAGAAATCTGCCTGCCTCTGCCTCCCAAGTGCTGGGATTAAAGGCATGCCCCACCACTGCCCGGTGAGACACATGTCTTAGCTGCTGACTTGGTAATTGAGTTTCTGTATGATCTTGACAGCCGGTTTTCTCCAGTCACACAGTAAATTAGTGATACACAACAACTGAGTGAGGTGCTGGCTGGCTGCAGGGAATGTGTCCAAGGAAGCAGAGGACAACTAGCAGATGTCTTGCAGACAAAGCTAGAGTCAGCCATCCATACCACTGTGACATCCACCAATGCCCAGTGACTAGCCCTCAGGGAAAAGTCAAATCACTCAACAAAGTCCCACAATTCAATTTGGGACAATCCATATCAAAACTATTTTTTCCTTATTTCAGAGTTTAAAAGCTACAGATATAGTTCAGTAGTAGCATTTTCTAAATGCATACAAGGCCCTGGTTTTCAATTTCTCTATATAGTCTAAATAAATTATTTTAAAAATCCCTAGTTATGTATTTTTAAGTTTCAAGGGTTAAGTTCAGCACATGTTCAAGTTATCTGATGGAATTTCACATTGGTCAACATCAGGAAAATGAGCTGGGCTGTTGGCTGAGTATGAGCTTCCCAAGGACAAAAGCTGTGCCTGGCTTGTCTACCAGCATACTCTGTCTTGTCCAGCAGCACACTACCAGCACACAGTGCTGTGGGATAGGGCAGGTGAGCATCAGATGCTGACTGAATGAACAAACAAACCCATGTTCCCATCAGGAGGTAGCTCCATGCCTAACTTAGCACAGTCTGAACCAGTAGGCTCAGTGGTGGCTGTTTCTGCAGTCATGTTTGGCTCAGTGGTGGCTGTTTCTACAGGCATGTTTGGCTCAGTGGTGGCTGTTTCTGCAGTCATGTTCTTCACATGTTATGCAACCTGTCTATTTCAAAAGAGGTGGAAAGACAT
Organism: Montemys delectorum; assembly: GCA_019843815.1. Taxonomy (NCBI): domain Eukaryota; kingdom Metazoa; phylum Chordata; class Mammalia; order Rodentia; family Muridae; genus Montemys; species Montemys delectorum. The sequence goes on from JADRCD010206989.1 coordinate 8,680, forward strand.
AGCAAGGCGGGAGGATTGGAACAGGTACTGTTCACAGGAAGCCAAGGAATGAACAGCGAAGACAAAAACCAAGGACCCAGGTTGCAGCAGAAAGGCCAACCTGGATCTCTCTAGAAAACCTAAACATCTCAAATCTCTTATAATGAACGCCAGTGACCCCTGCCCAAGTGCAGTGACCATAGGATCGTGTGGAAATCACACCCATGTTAAGATGGATAGCTCTTATGCTTTTCTACTATTGGCAAGAAAAGTATGACAAAAGCAAATTGGGAAGAGTGGGAAGCTCAAGAGGCCCTTGCCACAGACACAGTGAGAGCCAAGACACTGGGTTGCTGGAAACTTGCCAGAGACAGATGAGCTGCCTGAGAGGTGAGTCTGGACCCAAAAAGCACCTCGCATCATGCTGATGACAGGCTCACACTCAGACTGTATCCCAGAGCTGGGAAACATGGACTCTTGGAGCAAACGTGACGCCATAAGGTATTTCCGCCTTTCCTCCCTCCCTGTCGAGGTCCACTCCTCCCTGCCTGTCACCCCATTACCTGGATGAGCATCTTGCGCAGGAAAGGCATGACGAAGGCTGGGTTCATGCTACTCAGTCGGCCCACAGTGCAGATGGCCAGCTCTCGGATCTCAAAGACCTGGTCATTCAGAGCCACAAACAAAGCTTGTAAGTTTTCTGCCTGGGCCAAGTGGGCATCAAAGCGCTCGTCCAGGGATGCCAAGACACAGTAGCGGATATCAGGATCTGCAAGAGCAAACAAGCCTTTGCACCTCTTCAGGGTCCCATCCCTCCAGCCTTTCCCAGTTCCCACCTCCACAGCTACCACCCTCCTGTGTATCTCAACCCTCCTAGCACCGCAACACTTTAACACAACTCATGGTGTGGCGACCCTCAACCACAAAAGGATTTTTGATGCTACTTCATAACTGTAATTTTGCTACTGTTATGAACTGTAATGTAAATACCTATGTTTTCTGTTGGTCTTTTTTTTTTTTTTTTTTTTTTGGTTTTTCAATACAGGGTTTCTCTGTGTAGCCCTGGCTGCCCTAGAACTCACTCTGTAGACCAGGCTGGCCTCGAACTCAGAAATCCGCCTGCCTCTGCCTCCCAAGTGTTGGGATTAAAGGCATGCGCCACTACCTAGCCTGGCTTCTGTTGGTCTTAGGTGATCCCTGTAAAAGGGTTGTTTAACCCCAAAAGTGGGGATTGTGATCCATAGGTTGAAAACTACTATGAAACTAGTGGAAGAACCCCAAAATACCTTTCACCTAATCTATTGTACCTCCATTTTAAAAAGCTATTCAGGGGAATAAAGGACAAATTAAGTAAATATAGATTATCTTATACCAACAGGCTACAGGAGCCATGCCTTATCAGAGATATGGCTAAACATGAAATTATTAATGTTGGTGATCTCTACAGACCATGCAAACACCTCAAGTTCTACGATCCCCCAGGACCGCTGTCACAAGATTTACCAGGATCTGTTATGCCAACTACAAGCAGCTTGCTGAGCACATCTGCCACCACCTGCACTGCAGTCTGGCTGACCACATGGGCATGGCCGCTGATGAGGTGGATGGAGGGTGTGAGCAGGCGGGAGCAGGTGCGGGCAGCTTCCATGCGGATCTCCTTGTGCTCACTGTTCAGGAAATGATCTGCGCAGTGTCGGACGAACTGTGTCAGAGAGTGGCCTAGGGACAAAGGAAAAGGAAGAGGAATGAACGGCACTGCCTCGGACAGGACTCTAAACTCAGTCACAGGAATGGGGACATCTAGACCCCACCAGACATTCTAAAGCACTGCAGGTCAGTAGGGCAGCATGGAGGGCGGAGTGCCACCTGAGTTTCTGCCTCTGCTGTGTTGTTTTTCTGAAGCCATACATGCTTTTTAATACCATCTGCCCCAAAGACACAAGACAAAGAACAGGCAGGAAAAGCCTGGGAAGGAGGGGCCACTATGAAGACAGACACCGATTCTACAGATCCAGAATCTAGTTGCTCACATCCCTTTCTCAGGTCCACTATATCCTTCAACATCTCGGCAAGAGACACAGTAACTTTTTACCTTCAAATTCAAAGCTGCCAAGGGTTCGAAGAGCAAGAGTGATGCTGGCCACATCGCTGGCCTCAGGGAGGGTGGTGAGACCAGGGGAGGCCAGCTGGTGGGCCAGGCCTTTGGGCATGCCTGGGTGCCGGAGGGGTTTGTGCATAAGGACCAGGGACAGCATCTTCAGAAGCCCATCCTGAATATCTTTCTTCAGCTGTGGAATCTGCCGGCTCAGGTCATAGAGCACAGCAGTGAGCGCAGGGCTGTGGAGAAGGAAACTGTAACTACTCGGCCAGGGCGTGGCAGTCTGTCACTAGCAGCCAGGGCATCACACTGTCTGCCACAGACAGGAGGACTGAGCCTTGTCACTGCTTAAGTTTGTCAAGTGCTAAATATAAACAACCTTGGCTTTGTTCGTCTCCATTTCAGAATTATCTACACATCTCTGGTTTTCATCAGCGAGACCTTCGACAATGCAGTTCATCCAATGACCAGAAGCAGAAAGAGGCATCCTCCTTATTTCACAGGGAGGGAATGAAGATTTGGGAGGCTAAGCAGACTTCCCAGGAATAACATGCATGCTTACCAAGTACACCCTCTATGCCCGGCCTTGTGCTGATGGCTTTCACTTAATCCCTACAACTACCCTACACAGCACACACTGTTCTTTTTCAGATGAGAGAGCCGAGGCACCAAGAACTGCCTTAGTTAAGATCACACCAGAGGGCTGGAGAGATGGCTTAGTGGTTAAGAGCACTGACTGCTCTTCCAAAGATCCCAAGTTCAATTCCTGGCAACCACATGGTAGCTCACAACCATCTGTAATGCGATCTGATCTGTTCTGGTGTATCTGAAGACACTTACAGTATACTCATATACATAAAATAAATAAATCTTAAAAAAAAAAAAAAAATCACACAGGAGCCAGACCCATTACTGAAGCTGGGTGGCCACAGGCCTCTGGCACACACCTCAGGCCCACTGCCAGCATGGGCTCTAGCAGCTCCTTGATGTCCTGTTGGATGCCTGGCCCCATTGCTCGTGCCAGCATGCTGATGCATGTGAATACTGTGGCATCCACCTGCACAGTTTTCTGCCTCCTGCAACAAAACAGAATGGCTTCGTTAGATATAAAGACACTCATGTCCCACCTCAGAGCTACTTTGAGGCCAGGAGGGTAAGTTATTTAGGGAGGGCCATCCACAAGCGAGTGTAGAGATTATTGCAGAATTCTACTGGGTCCAGCCCATCAGACACCGTGCACATGTGTTTAAAAGAGCACCCCCGCAGATGGCAGTACTGTAGCTCGTGGAGGGGCTCTTTCTGAGCTCAGGAAGAGGCATCAAACTAAATGTAGGGAGCTGACCAAGCTACTTAGTTGGGAAGCAAGCTGGGTGGTGTGCTCATCAGGAACCAGAGGGTAATATGTAGGTATCCCATGGGAAGAAATGTCTCCCTACAATGAGAGTGCTGGGAAATCCGCCAGAGCGACCCTTGCTAACAGCATGTATGGAAACATAAAAGCTCAATGCCACTGACACCGACTCCCCAGGATCAGCCAGGCCTCTCCATCTGGCAAGATGCCAGAGGCTTTGCTGTATTTTATTCAGTGGCAGAATGACTTGTTACATGTTAGAACTAAGGAAAAAGATGACCATCCAGTCAGGAATTCCTCCACAAGTGTTCTGTCAACAGAAGACTTGCACACCAGAGAACAGAGCCAGCCAGGAGAACGGACTGCTCTCCAACATGTTCTCAAGGTATTCTACCTTTATAAATAGCTAGTCATGGCACCCAAAGAGCCTGAACTCAGGTGAGGAGAGACTATCCTCTACCTGTCGTGCCTCAGAGGTAACATTATGTGGAATGGGCTTAAGCTGTGCAAGTGGAGGCGCACAGTGAAATCCTAACAGAGATGCTCACTTGTGGGCAAAGTCCTTCGGAGGCAGGGCTGCTCGGATGATGTCAAGTACACGGGGCAGGTAGACCTTGAACTCAGACCTCACTGCTACAGAAAGCAGCCCGAGGGCCTGGAATGCTGCAGTTCGCTCCTTCTCCTTCTTGACACAGCTCAGGACATGGTTCATGGTATCCTGGAGGTACTGGGTATCTGGTACAGATGAGAAAGAACACATGGCTGGGGTCACATTCCCTACCCAGCACTCAAATTTAAGGCAGCCTAACAGAAGGATGCTAAGAATTTAAAGGACACATTTTTTTTCAAGACAGGGTTTCTCTATATAGTAGTTCTGGCTGCCTGCGAACTCACTTGTAGACCAGGCTGGCCTCAAACTTACTAAGATCCACCTGCCTCTGCCTCCTAAATGCTGGGATTAAAGGCGTGTGCCACCACACTCGGCTTTAAAGGATGAATTTTATAAGATATTTTATGCTTAGTAATCACTCCTTAGGTATGTCTTTTGGAGAAGTGTCATACAGCTGTTTCTCTTAGTCTAATTCTTTAGCAATTATATTTGTGTGGGGGTAGGTGTGTTGAGGCTCTTGCCAATGTGCATGTGAGAGCTGGCAGATAACTTGTGGAATGAGTTGTTTTTTTTTTTCCCTGAGACAAGGTTTCTCTGTGTAGCCCTGGCTGTCCTGGAACTCACTCTGTAGACCAGGCTGGCCTCAAACTCAGAAATCCACCTGCCTCTGCCTCCCAAGTGCTGGGATTAAAGACGTGCGCCACCACCGCCAGGCCATGGAATGAGTTCTTTCCTTGCACCTTGTGGGTCCAGGCGTAAAACTCAGGTCATCAGGGTTAGTGGCAAGCACCTTTTCTGCTAAGCTAGTTCGTTGGACCCTCCATTAGTATTACTCTCCAGAGAGAGTACATGTCCTTCAAAAGCTGTTAAGGGGCCAGCACTTGAGAGGCAGAGGGTGATCAATCTTTGTGAGTTCAAGGCTAACCTGGTGTATACACACACACACACACACACACACACACACACACACAAAAGCTAAGGCACCAAAGATATGAGGACCCAAGTTCAATTCTCGGCACCCATACCATGGCTCACAACTGTCTGTAAAACTCCAGTTTCAAGGGATCTAACGCCCTCTTCTGGTCTCCACAGATACTGAACACTTATGTGGTGCACACATATACATGCAGGCAAAACACCTAGACACATAAAATAATTTTTTTAAATTCCAAAACCCAAAATAAATAAAACATAAATCTTGTTTAAAAAACAAAGACATCGAGTAGGGCAGTGGTGGCGTATGCCTTTAATCCCAGCACTTGGGAGGCAGAGGCAGGTGGATTTCTGAGTTTGAGGCCAGCCTGGTCTACAGAATGAGTTCCAGGACACCTAGAGCTATACAGAGAGACTCTGTCTCAAACAAACAAACAAACAAACAAACAAACGAAAAAAACAAAAACCAAAAAAACCCCAAAAAACCAAAACCAAGAAAAAAAAAAAACAGAATAAACAAAGACATTAATCAAATTATCTTACAGTATAGTGACATTGAAAGTAGTATTGAACATTATTTACTCCAACTAATGGGCCATTCCATTGAGCCAAAGCCTAGAAATCCGTCTGCTATTAACTGGAGCCTGTTCCTGTTGACACATTAGAGTAAGACTTAGTCTTCAATCTGGACAGCGCACCTGCATCTGCATGTTTACATCAGCACCACGCAAGAGCGGGTGCTCCTGGGCACTGTGAGCTGGGACAGGTTTTTGTTGTTGTTGTTATTGTTTTCTTTTTCACCCTATCCCGGAACAAAGAACTTTCCTGATTGTTGTCTCTGCCACTGACGCTGGCCCTTAGGCATGGTGGCGCGTCTTTACCATCTCACAGTCCCTGAGGGTAATGCTCTGGTGCAGTTATGTTGTGTCCAGCTTGCACTTTTAGGCTTCATTTTTAGGGTATTTTTGCTATTCCCAGACCCTCCGCCTTTGGGAAGTTCCGGTGACGACTTCCACACTGTGAGTTTTAGAAGCATGTGCTATAGCACAGAGGTACACAATTATGGTGACTCTCAGACTGAGTTTCACTGATGTACTTTAATGTGATGTTTGACAAAGCAACAAGCCCACATCAAAAGAATGTGCACAGAGCCTCTGTCTTTGGACTCTGCTGCTAGGCAGCCCCCTGAGCACAGCCCGGAATGTTTCTACAGCATGCCAGATTTTGATCAAATTTGATCTACTTGTTAAGTTCCTTTTGAACCAGAGACTTTCAACCCAAGACCATGTAAAACTCTGCTGCCCAGAGGCGTGTCTGGTCGCTGGGCAAGAGAGGAGCTACTGGTGCCAGACAGGCTGGAGGGAGTTTCAGAACTCAAGGGTGGTCTTCACTCCACCTTTTCTTTGGCTCAGGAAGTCTATGTACCTATGTGCTCCTCACCCAGCACACTGCTCTTGTTAGCTTAGCCTGCTTCACACCTCACCATCCACACCATCCAGACCTCCACACAGACTCACTGACTTGGCCTTGGAAATGGCATACACTGAAGGTCGGGCTGACCTTCCCTGTATACCACTAGCTCTTACTTGGTTCCAAAAGCTTATTTAACATAGGCAGCATGCACAGTTAAGTACAAAGAGACCTCTGAGACAAGGTCTCACCAAGTAGGAAGCCAGGGAGGGAACTAGAGTATTAGCATCATACATACCTCCTCATTTCCAAAATGGATCTGAAGTAGGTCCAGGAGGCAATAACAATCTAACAATGGTTTCTACTCTGTGCCTGGCACTACGGAAGGTGCTTAAGAACTCACATGTTATTCATTTTGGGAGGCAGGAGTTATTATTGTATTCTTCACTAGTCAGGGAGTGGAGACCAGCAAAGGTCGATAACCTGTCACTTTCACTCTCTTTCTCCTTCTCTTCTCTCGGCATACTCTCTCTCTCCCTCCTTTACCCTGACCACTTGCACACGGTGACTTCCCTGGCCTTGGTACTTGGAGCCAGCTCTCGCCTGAGAACAGCTTCCCAATAAAGCTGCCTTTAATATAATCTTAAAAAAAAGAGGGGGGCAGACCTTGGCACACGCTCTGCAGCCAGCCCACAACACCAGGGGGAGCTCCACTCCCAGGTGCTTCAACACACCAGGATCAGAGGTGAGGAGGGCACAACAGCTGTCCCAACACCAGGAGTAACAGGGACCAGCGGGACCCAGGCACTCAGGAACTCCGCCAGCACAGTGGCACTGGTTCCTTCCGGTCTGTCTGGGCCAGTGCCCTGAGCAGACTTTGGGCTCTCTGCAGCCAGTCCCACAACACCCAGAGGAAGCTCCACTCCCAGGCATTCTAACAAGCCCAGGATCACAGGATCCCAGAATCACAGGATCCCAGAGACAGCTTGACTCTGAGGAGTTCTGACACAACCAGGATCACAGGAAGGACAGGCTCCAGTCAGATTTAGCCAGGGCAGGAAGCACTAGAGATAACCAAATGGTGGTGGTGGTGGTGGGGGGGCAAGTGTAAGAAAATAAACAACACAAACCAAGGTCACTTGGCATTATCAGAATCCAATTCTCCCACCATAGCAAGTCCTGGACACACCACCACACCAGAAAAGCAAGATTCAGATCTAAAATCACTTCTCATGATGATGGTACAGGACTTTAAGAAAGACATAAATAGCACCCTCAAAGAAATACAGGAGAACACAGGTAAACATCTAGACGCCCTTAAAGAGGAAACACAAAAATCCTTTAAAAAACGATAGGAAAACACAATCAAACAGGTGAAGGAAATGAACAAAATCATCCAGAAACTAAAAATGAAAATAGAAACAATAAAGAAAGCAGAAAGAGAGACAACCCTGGAGATAGAAAACCTAGGAAAGAAATCAGGAGTCATAGATATAAGCATCAACAACAGAATATAAGAGATAGAAGAGAGAATCTCAGGGGCAGAAGACACCATAGAAAACATTGACACAACAGTCAAAGAAAATGCAAAAAGCTACTAACCTCAAACATCCATGAAATCCAGGACACAATGAGAAGACCAAACCTTAGGATAATAGGTATAGAAGAGAGTAAAGACTCCCAAGGTAATGGGCCAGTAAATATTTTCAACAAGCTTATAGAAGAAAACTTCCCTAACCTAAAGAAAGAGATGCCCATGACCATACAAGAAGCCTACAGAACTCCAAGTAGACTGGACCAGAAAAGAAATTCCTCCTGTCACATAATAGTCAAAATACCAAATGCACTAAGCAAAGAAAGAATTTTAAAAGCAGTAAGGGAAAAAGGTCAAGTAACATATAAAGGCAGGCCTATCAGAATTACACCAAACTTCTCACCAGAGACTATGAAAGCTAGAAGATCCTGGGCAGATGTCATACAGACCCTAAGAGAACACAATTGCCAGCCCAGGCTACTATACCCAGCAAAACTCTCAATTACCATAGATGGAGAAAACAAGATATTCCATGATAAAATGAAATTTACACCATATCTTTCTACAAAGCCAGCCCTACAAAGGATAATATATTGGAAAAATACCAACATAAGGAGCAAAACTACACCCTAGAAGAAGCAAGAAAGTAATCTTTCAACAAACTCACACAAACCTAATTCCACCTCTTATAACAAAAACAACAGGAAGTAACAATTACTTTTTCTTAATATCTTAGTATGAAAATTAATATTACCGCCGGGCAGTGGTGACACACGCCTTTAATCCCAGCACTTGGGAAGCAGAGGCAGGCAGATTTCTGAGTTCGAGGCCAGCCTGGTCTAAGAGTGAGTTCCAGGACAGTCAGGGCTACACCAAGAAACCGTCTCAAAAAAAAAAATTAATATTACCAACATATCTTAATTGATTGAAGTCTAAAAATATGAGGGATCAGAAATTTGCTGACTGTCATCCAATGGTCTCTTAATTTGGTAATTGGAGAAATAGGTCCAATATTGTACAATCCATATTCACTTTCTGCTTGCTTGTACATGACAGAGTACCACATAGTGGTCTTCAAATCATGCTCCTCCTATCTTAGCCTCTCTATTAGTAGTATTGTTTACTTCATGTTTTTACACTATACTATGGTTTTCAGAACAGCTTACATATTTCAAAAGTATTTATGCAGCCAAAGGAAACGTAGACAATTAACTTGGGAGGTGGCTTGTAAGAGAACAACAAAGGGTGACACTGAATGCTTTGCTTGACGTTTGTAACTCTTGTAGCAAGTTTGAAGAAGTGGACTTTATAAGCTACTATTTCTCTAAGATGAATGCTTTTCCAAATTATCACAGCCAATGAACCAAATTCTTACTCTCACCTAATGTCTGTGCCACCCTCCAAGCAGAACCATGGTTCATTGAAACAGTTGGTGAATGACTTTATGGATAGACCATCTTAATACACGCACCATTTCTTAAATGAATGTAACCTGTTCTCTGTGGGCTGAGAATTAAGTCATTCACTGAAGTCAAATAGCTTTGACCATAGCAGGAAGTCTGTATCCAAAGATCGTGGCTACAATTCATTCCTTGGCCCAGCAGAACTGTCAACTCTCAGCTTAGTTACGATGGAGGTAAAATCCTTTGGTGATGTGAGGGTCACTGAAGTATAGCCTTATTACAATGAAATCCAATGTCTAAAAATTGTTCTTATTTTGGGCTTGTACCACAGTAAGAGCCAAGATTTTAAGCTCTACTAAATATAAAACAAACATACAAAAAGACTTTATATATTTATGTTCATTTAAGAAAATATTAGTAGTGATGTATTATTTTGAAGTTTACAGTTAATATGTTTGGAGTTATTTAAAATTTATATTGAGAAAAACGTACGTGTTTTTAGTATTGCTGGAGACAAGTATCTACATAAGACTGTAAAATTGATTGTTGTTTTATATCAAACAACTTTTATAATACTCATTTTTATTGTTATAATATTTTATAAATTTTAAGGAATATGACAAAAAGATATTGTAGGTATTGAAGGGAGGGTCTCTTAGAGGAGTTGGGGTACAAAAGGGAAACAAGAATGTGATTTAATTCTATTTACTTAAAATGTTTTTAAATGTTAACAAGTTCAGATAAATTGAAATCATGTATTTTTTCATCATAATGCAATAAAACTTAAATCAATAAAAATTAAAAAAAAAAAAAAGTAAAGAAAAGAAAAAACAACCTGTCCCACACTAACAGGCTTACTCAGGATTCCTTCCACGTCTGTCACCAAAGCTTCCTACAGCTGAGGACTGTAACCGGAAGGAAAAAAATGTCTCTAGCCACAACAGTCAGGACAGTCTCATGGGAAGGCCTTTATCTGCGCCCCCAGACCCGACGGCCACCATCTCAGTGACCACTGAGGACAGCACAGCACAGCATAGGGAAACTCACTGTCCATCACCTGTGGAACCTGCCTCTAACCCACCCACACTCCTGATCCTTGCAGGTGTGAGGATGCTTGGTGACCAGTCACCAATGGGGAAAGCAGGTCACTAACCCGCTCTAGCCTAGACAGTGCTGTTGATGGTATGGATGTGAAGTGTCTTCTGTTGATGTCAGCTTGAGGCCTGGGCTGACCGTCAGCTTTAGATGGTCCCCTTCAACCTGCCAAGGCTTGTGATGTGGATCTGAAGCATCATACACAGCACAAGAAATTATGTTGGTGTCCACACACACATGATGATGACCTGGACTAGAACTGACCTCCACTACACATTATTTGTGTTTTTTTCTAAGACTGTCTGTTTTGGTCCAGGCTGGCCTCAAACTTTCCATGTGACCAAGACGGCACTGAACTCTTAATTTGTCTGCCTCCAGAGGCTGGAATTATATGTGTGTACTACTATGCCTGACTCTTACCTACACATTTTCACTGCTACAAGATCTCTTAATAGAAAATGGAGGAACTGGACAGGAGGTAAAGGGACCAGAGACTAGCCCTATGTCAGCATTTGCTTCAAGAAGAGGAAGGCCAGAGTCTCTGGGACTACTGCTTCCGTCCCTGTCTGAGAATCCTTGAGAGGGAACGTCTTCAGAGAACAGCCTCACCTGTGAAGGCAGATGGTCGGAATGCAGCCAAGCGGGGCAGCAGATTAAGGATTGTCATTTGGATCAGCGAGTTCTTGCTGCTCCTGCACTTTAGCACCCACTGGCACACCTGAGAGAACAAGGATACAGGGTTGGCAAAGGAGAGGAGGTGTGGGCTTGGGGAAGAAGGAAGGCCCCTTTGCCTCTTACCTGATCAAATTTCTCTTCCATCAAGTCTCTGCAACAGCGGCTTTCCACTAGAGTGGACTTGGTAGGGCTGGGGGACGTCCCAAATCCCATTAGGCCTTGGTGGGAGCTGTACCCCAGCAGTCCCACCAAGGCATTCGACTGCTGGGGCTGCACAGCCTGGAAACTGGTGAAGGGGGTGATGTGCCGAGGCTTTGTCCCAAAGCCCATCAGGTCTTTGCAGTACTTGTCATGTACCAGCTGCTGCTGGGTGATCTCCTCCATCTCTTCCCTCAGACGCTAAACACGAGCAAGGGAAGGAAGAAACGGTCACCTTTGCTTCTCAGAGACTTCTATTCTACCTGGGCACAGTGAGTGTGCAGAGTAGCCACCTGCCCAACCCTGAGGAGCGACTGCCTGACAGTGGAGGAGCCATTCTGCATCTGGACTGTCGCAGGCCTCTCAACCCTCGAGAGAAACAGGGTTCTGGTCAGGTCGGCAAGACATCCGAGAAGAAGAAACGACAGACAGACACAACACAAGGAAGTGCAGGATCTGAATGAATTTCTCAAATATGGCGTCAGGTTTTTATAGTCAATACAAAGGAGAGGGAAAAATCAGGCAGCACAGCATTCAAGGAACATCAAGGTCAATGGGAGTACAATTGGTCTATAAAAAGTATATACATAGAAATTGGCTGGGCCAGGGGCACAGCTGGCCGGGTCTTAGTAAATGTTCAACTATGCTAATTTTCTGGGCTAGCAGAGATATGCCCCAGGGATCCCATTCTTGCTAACTTTAACCAAAACAAAACAATAATCTAGTTCCTGGGAGTGATTCAACTGCAATTCAAATGTGGTCTGCCCTACTTGACTGAAAAGAGGATTTTAGTTAAACTTGCCCAGGGATTATCAACTACCATTCTGTAAGCTTCAATGCCCTACCCGCTTCATTATCTCCCTAACAATGCTGGAGGAGGCAGTTAGTCAGAATGTGTAACATTACCTACACATATCTTTTAGTACCCTGCATATGTATGTGGGGTGAGAGGAGAGCTGTGGAAGTTGGTCATCTCCATCTCCCATCCAGGTACTGGGGGACTGAACTCAGGTTGCCAGCTTTGACAACAGTCTTTTTACCTGCTGGGTGAGCCATGTGGTAGCTTTGTAGTTCCCTCTTAACGAATTTGTAGCTTTAGCCCTTGACCTCAATAGTTCCTTCTCACCAGAGGCTCAAGCCATGCCCAGGGGCTAAGGAAATAGATGGCTCAGTCAGTAAAGTGCTTACTGTTAGGGCAGGAGGGCCTGAGCCCAGACGCCCAGTACCCACAGGGCAAGCTGAGCATGTCAAGACAGGGGCTCCAGATCACACTGGACAGCTAGTCCTGAACTGTTGAGCTCTAGGTTCACTGAGATGACTTGCAAAAGGTGCAGCGTGAAAAAGACACACAACATCAGCCTATTGCTCTCTCACTCTCATGCATCAATGTGCACACTTCCACACACAGGTAGATATGTCAAGGTAAGAAGGCTTTTTAAAAGTTATTCTTCTTTTCAAAATCTACAACTAGCCTACCACTGCACACAGAGTGGCCTCAATGGCTTCCTAACCCTGTAAGAGATCTTCCGTCCTGGCACGATGCTCCTATAGCTGTTCCTGCTCATCTGCTCGGGCACAGGGATTCTTGTTGCTCTCGTGGAGCAGCCGGGGCAGCACACACAGCTGCCTGGAGGGCTTTCTACCCTAAACACTGGTGTGGCCTTCCATCTCCCTCACAGCCGTGTTCACACATCCGTCTGGGCTCTCTCCACTCCAGTGTTGTGTTACTGGTCTCACATGATACCACAGAGCTTATCACAGTGTGTTTCTATCTGCATGGGTTCTGTCTGTCTCTCCCCCTAGAATGTGACCCATCCTGTTCGCTGCTCTTTGTTCTAGCTCTTAGGGTTCTCTGTTGCTCGCACACAGCTAGGTTCTGTACCTGCTGAGTGAGAGAACCCAGGATGACGTCATCATCTTTGTGTTTTGGGAGCTTCCTTATACTCACAAAGCACCTTCGTGAGAACCATGTCACTCAGTGCCAACATCGTTATGTGCTAGGTGACATTCTTTTGTTTCACTAAAAGGAAACAAAGGCCCAGAACTATCTGGACTACAATAGAACTCAGTCAGCAAAATTTCAGAGTGCTACCATTTACACCAAGCCCACCAGGTATCGGGCCATGCTGGGCACTTCATATAGAAACATCTCAAGTCCAGGGAAATGGAGAAGAGTGCTGTAAAAGGGCGGAGCAGGAGGCTTGTGAGTCACACAGCAGACAGAAGTTACTCCCTCCATGTGCTACCCTGACACAGGCACAGTGATTACCAACCAACCACTGCCTAGTAAGTCGGGGAACACAGGGCTGAACGTCCACACAGCAGAGCCTCACAGGAAGTCTCACAGATGGAGTTTTCCTCCAACATCTCCTGAATCCTGTCTCCTCAGTATCTGTGTTCACTATCTCTAACTGAAGCCAGCCATGTGGCAGCCACCAGAATGTCACCTCAGCTACAGAAGCCTTACTGATCAAGAGGCCCTGGTGCTGCTCAGAGCTCCATCACCAACCCTGTGCCATGGCCACATGGGTTGCTCCTAGCCAACAACAGAAGGCAAGGATGCTGTGGCCTGCCTGCTCCTGGGTGACACAAGCCTGCTCTGATGTCCTCACACAAAGACAAAGAGACATCCAATGCTGCTTCTCTTTTGTGCATTCAGGCCAGTGTGGACGCAGTCCTTCCTGTGTTCTCTCATAGGCTGCAAATCCTTCCACCGTTAAGCTGACTAAACAACACCTAAACCCTGACTTCATTCCCACATCTCCACACACTTGTTCCCACAGCCAGCCAGAGGTGTCAGAAATCTACAACGCCCATGATTCCCATGCACACACCATTGACACCGGTGCTGCAATTAGAAAAAACTGCTGACCACAAACAGTAAGCATATAACTGGGCCCCACTTCTCTGATACCATCTCCCCCTTCTCCTTTGCTTACAATATACCAACTTTCTCCCACCTCGAAGCCTCCCCCTAGAATACAGTTCCCAGCCATCTGCAAGGCACCTCACTCACATCCTGCGCTCTCACTCAGATGGCACCACTTTAGGGAACGCATACCCTGAGTCCCCACTTACCATTCCAACACCAGACCCACTGTCTTACTGCATGCTTCATAGTTTTCACAGGATTTGCTGCTACCGGAAATGATCCTATCTGTTGCTTGAGAGGACAAGGGCCTTCCTTGCCTGATGACAAACAGGCATAGGAGCCTGGGCTCCCCAGACGCAGTTCTCACCTCTCCCTCCATGCTGCTGATTCGGACTAGCTCGTTGAGGATCAGCAAGGCCCCGTGGATTCGATCATCTCGATTCATACCCTTCTCTTTGGCCAGGGTCTCATCAAAGCCTTTCTCTGCTTCTTCAAATGTATGCTAAGTATAGAGAATGCCTTTGTTACCTACTGTTCAAGGGAGAAAACACAGGCGCACTCCCTCTACCCAGAGGCTTGGTGGCACCCAGTGCCTGCTGGTGCCTTGTGTCAACATTAATACTGACTTACAAGTGCTTTTAACTTAGCTCCAATGCTTACAACATGCTTTTGAGGCAAATGCCACTAACACTTCTATTGGACAGCCACATAAAACCCAAAGAAATTAAGTAACTTGCCGGGCAGTAGTGGCGCATGCCTTTAATCCCAGCACTTGGGAGGCAGACACAGGCGGATTTCTGAGTTCAAGGCCAGCCTGGTCTACAGAGTAAGTTCTAAGACAGCCAGAGCTACACAGAGAAACCCTGTCTTGAAAAAAAACAAAAAAAACAAAAAAAAAAACAAAAAAAAAAAACCAACCAAACAAACAAACAAAAAAAAAGAAATTAAGTAACCTGTCCAATGTCACACAGCAAAGGCAAGAAGGGAGGCCAGGTCTCTGGTTCCCGTATTTAGGACTCCTTCTGTGACACACATTTCCTTGGCAGCAGCCATCAGCACAGAACTCAGGACACTGGAGCAGAGGAACTAGACCTTTGTAAATTAGTAGCAACCAGGTTTACTGATTCAGAAATACCCAGTCTCCTGTCTTTGGACAACTGCTGATAAGAAGGTAATGAATACCAGCTCTCATTCTGGTTGTGTTTTGAAACAGTGTTTCATCAGGTAGTCCAGATTGATTTTGAATTCTTTCCTTTGTTTGTTTGTATGCTTGATTACAGAACTTAACCTTGGTTGTAATATTTTGATGATGTGGGCACTGCTAGCCGAAACTGTAATTATCAAACATTAATCTGCTTTTGTTTTAGAGACAGGGTCTCACTATGTATACCTAGATGGCCTTCACCTCAGAGACCTGCCTGTCTAATTCCCAAGAACTGGGATTAAACGTATCAACCACACACATGGCCAATTATCAACCTTTAAAAGACACGGTCCAGGGGCTGGGCATGTAGTTCAGTTGGCTGCACAAAGCTCTGGGTTCAAGACCCAGCATGGCACAGAACTGGACATGGTGGTGTGTGCCTATAATTTCAGCACTAAGGAGATAGAGACATAAGAATCTCAGATTCATCATCAGGCCCAAATTCTTACCTTCTTGCTACAGCCTCCAAAATGCTGGGATTTGAGGTGTCCCACCACACCCAGAGGCCTTTAATTGCAGTCTGACTGACACATTTTTATTCTTAGAGAAGTATAAAGTAGTGGTGTGACTATTACTCTATCTGTACTAAGAAAACACAATACAGTAACTACGGATTCACAGTGAACAGAAGAAAGCCAAGCCAGGCCAAACAAATGGAAGGCCTGCTCTGTGGTCAGCTGTGACTCTCCAAGTCAACGTGCTTTGCTAGCAGCTACTGTGGAGCCATCTTCTCACCCTGTACCACTGAGGCTTCTGCATCTCCTTCGGCTCCCGCTGAGTGGTGAGAATCAGACAGGCACGAAGGGCCGCCACAGCTCCTTCCCGGATGGCCTGCTTGGGGTCCCACACAGCCACAAAAATGTTGTCAAAGAAGGGCTGAACTTGCTGGAAGAAGAAGGTTGGAACACTGATGGCCAGCTCACGGAGAACAAGGACCTGGGAGAAGACAGACAGAACTCTTAGTCCTCCCAGGACTTCTGTTCCCTCAGGACATACCCCTGTCATCCTGGAGCATCTCCCTAATCTCCCTACAAGGAAAAGCAAAGCCTGGCAGCAGGAGAGGCAGAGGACGAGCAACCAAGCACCTCAGTGCTCAGCACCTGGCTGTGGACAAACGCAGAATGCAGACGCCATTTAAGTACTCAGGACAGGCAGGGGTTAGATGCTTTAACACCAAACCAACAAGCCAGAACCGTGCCTGCCATCCATACAGTCAATAAATAGTTACTGGATAAAACCATGATGTTCAACTTTGTTACTACTTTCATCTCAGAGAAGACAGTGTCTTCAGTTAAGGCAGCCAAGCTACAAGGTTGTGACTGACCAAGCCATTACCCAGGGTTGGTGCTGTGCTCCTTCCTTGAAACCAACCGGGGAGCAGCTGGGGAGGCCTCGACCCTGAGGCACCCTGCTTCTCTCCACCGCACAGCCTGGAATCCTTCTCCCAGGACAAGCAGCAGAAGGAAGCAACACACACAACAGGTCCCCACTGACCCCAGCCCTGGCTGGACTCAGTCCTGTGGGTACTCACAGCTGCATGTCTCCGGCCCTCATTTCGGTCAGCACCCAGCCACTCCAAGGCTCGCTTCACTTCAAACTCCACATACTCAGCAGTGAAAGTGTCCCCTGCCATAGCAAGGCGGCCAATGGCCTTGGATGCCATTTCCATGACAACTGGATCACTTGAGGGGAGGAGGTTCCGAAGGTAGTTGGCAAATCTGCCAATTCTGGTGGAATTCCCACCTTCCACTCCTATGAGGCTGGCTAGAAAAGAAAGCAAAGGTGACCATGTGATGTGTTCTGGAATGCATGTGGCCTGGAGCTGAACACCGGTGAGTGAGACCTTACTCTGCTCTCACTACATTTCTATATGGAAGATGGTAGTTTTTCATTTGAACCAGTAGATTGGATTGTTGTTCTATTTATTTATTTATTTATTTATTTATTTATTTATTTTTCGAGACAGGGTTGCTCTTTGTAGCCCTGGCTGTCCTCGAATTCAGAAATCCGCCTGCCTCTGCCTCCCAAGTGCTGGGATTAAAGGCGGGCGCCACCACGGCCCAGCTTGGATTGTTGTTCTAAAACTATGTACGTAAATAAATCGAAATAATCTCAACTTAATGCATCTGCATATCTCATTCTTAAGACTGAGTGACAATTCACAGTACTTGTGGTCAGCCCTTGGGCAAATAGCACACATTTCTACTTGTGTATCTAGGAGCCCCACTGTGCCAAATCCTGCTCTATTGTGGTCAGACCTGCTGAGGCCACCTAGGGCAGAAGAATGACAAGCTGGCTTTTGGTCTCACCCTTGGCAAACTGGCCACAGAAGTCACCAGTTCTGAGACTCAGTTGTCATATCTAACAGCACGTTTTGCCCGTGTCCCAGGACTTCTGCTAGAATTAGCACTTGTCTATGTGCATCCTTTCTATGAGTGCCTTAAAACTCTTTTAAACTAGAGATGAAAAAGATGCCACTACTCCTTTAGCAAGCGCAGACAGAGTACAGCGAGCACCAGGTTGACTTGTCCATTATCCCTGACAGGTGCTGCTACCAGAGGCTGTCCTTACCGATAGCCAGGATGCCACCCTTCCTCTCATTGGCATCTGAGCTGGAAACCAGTTCAAAAATGTGATGGTTTAGCTGGTCATAGAAGCGAGTAGACTCCTCCTGACTCATCTGCAAGGGAAGATGTGCACAGAACAGATTTGTGTATCCACACCACTGGCAAGAAGTAGTGAGCTGGCAACCTGAGATGCGGATAGAGAAGTGGCAGGCACAGTTCCAACCAAAGACAAGGCTACAGCCCATTTCCATAGCTTTAAAGCGATGAGCAACGGATCACATGACTCCTGTTTATTTAACAACTGCTTACTGAGTCTCTACAGCAGAAAACACCTTGTCTTAACATCGTCCTAACACCAGTGGGACACGGTGGGTAGGTCAGTGTCTCTGACCTCAACTGTGGTCTGTTTGGAAAGTTTCAGACCATGAGCTCTCCAGAGCCATCGCAACTACTGTCAGAATGGGCTCGTGACAGGAAAAAAATCACACAAAATAAACAGCTGACCTGAGACCATAAACCGAGCAATATTACAGAAATGTGCAACTGCTGCAGAGGAACCCATACACTCCACAGACATGGAAACTAGTGGCCTCTCAAATACTGCGCTACAGTGGCCATCTAAACCAGGCGCGGCCCCCCAGGCACAGCCCCCACAGCACCGTAGACCGACCTCTCGAAGCTCCATGGTGACATAGTGCTGCAGCTCCTTGGCTGCTTTGGCCCTGGTCTCCTCATTCCGGCTCTTCAGTCCACTGGCGAACTGCTGCAGAACGCTCACGTTGCTAGATGTGGCGGCACCGGCGGTGGCTGCCGCAGGACCCGTCCCAAGCATCTTGCCCTGAGGTTCTTTAGGGAAGAACATCTTTGAGTTTTGTTACAAGATCTTTGAACTTGTTTCTAGTCATGGTGTAGTTCAGTCCTTAGTACACATCTTTAATCCCTCTGGCTGGAATACAGACATGCCCTTAGTACACACTTTTAACCCTAAACAATAAAGGTTAAGTTAGTGTGTGGAAGGAAGCACCCATGTTTGGAAGTGATGTCTAATTGAGAGGCAGATAAGGTTAACAAATCAGGCAATGATCTGACGGAGTAGGCTATGGCCAACTCTCATGAGAAGAGCGAGGAAGAGGAAGCTACTTGAGGGAGCGTTCAGGAGGAAGACAGTGTAGTGCAGGAGTACAGCAGAGTTCACGCAGACAGTACAGTTGAGAGGGAGAGTAGAGTGGTACAGAGAGGGAAGAGAAGGCAGTTTTACTGCAAGTTTCACAGAGACAGACTGAAGAGAAAACAAGCTAGACACAGGAAAAGACAGAAGGAGCAAAAAGAACAAGAAGGAGCCAGAAGATTAGAAAAGATTGCTAGAGTTAGTTAGAGGCCAGGCAGAGCAATTCAGGAAAGGCTCAGAGAAGCCAGTTTGAATCAGTCAGCTGAGAGAAGAGCTTCAACCAAAACAGCTGAGTTGAACCAAACAACTAGAGACCAGAGCGAGCTAGAAAGGGTGAGCTTATTCAGCAGCAAGTCTCAGAGGCTGAAGATATTCTAGGCCTAGATTAGACTGTATGTATAGTAGAAGCTTCCAGAACTAGGCCTAGCTTAGCAAATGGAGGCAGTAAGCCTCACAATCAATACAGGTTACTCTTACAATAATCAATAAAAGTTACTTTTACACATTTTTTTTTGTTTGTTTTTTCAAGACAGGGTTTCTCTGTTTAGCCCTGGCTGTCCTGGAACTCACTCTGTAGACCAGGCCGGCCTTGAACTCAGAAATCCGCCTGCCTCTGCCTCCCAAGTGCTGGGATCAAAGGCGTGCGCCACCACTGCCCGGCACATTCTTTTTTTTAAATTAACATTTTTTTAAACTTACATTTATTTACACACACACATACACACACACACACACACACACACACACACACACACACCACAGCACGTGTGAGCTGAGAGGACAACTTGCAGGAGTTGTCTCTTCCCTCCATGTGGATCCCAGAGATAAAACTCAGTCTGTCAACCCTGGCAGCAAGCACCTTTGCTTACTTAGCCATTTTGCTGCCCCCCCCCCCCCCCCCTTTTTTTTTATTTCAGCCAGTCTTATATTTATAGCATGGTCTCGAACTCACTCCATAGCTGACGGCCTGGAGCCACCTGCTCCCTTCATCAAGCTGGGAGTTTAAGGATACTGGGGATCCAAGCTGGGCTCTGTGCACGCTGCAAGCATTCTACCAAAACTGAGCACTACCCTCAGTGCCATCCTTCAATATTCTATAAACTATGTTAATAAATTTCTCTGTGGCCTTACTTCCTAACACAGATTTCCACTCACTCATGCCAGGTACAGGACTCCAGAAACTACCTGGGCTTGAATCCTGAGGCAAAGTCACACTCCTTAAGGGAGACACTTAAGAGTTCTCAATTTCCATGGCACCTCAATAGAAGAAATGAGCACCCAACTCGTGGGTTAAGGTGAGGGTTTACACGTCTAAAAGTGTTTCTGGAAGTGCAACACACAGCTCTTCTTCACTGTTATAAGTACTGTAGATGCGGCCTCAAGTCAGGTACCAGAAGTAGGGCGGGAGAGAACTAAAACTAAGATTCCTCCTTTCCTCAGACTCTCATTTGCAGGGGTATGCAGACTAGTCTACAGCAGCCTTGCCCAACAGAAATATAATACAAGTCATGTAAGTCATTTTACGTTATTTTATTTTATTTATGCCTGTCTGTCTGAGTGTATGCCACATATGTGCAGATTCCTGCAAAGGCCAGATGAGGACATCAGATTCCCTGGAGCAGGAGTCACAGGCAACTGTGAGTGGCCTGACAAGGGCACTGGGAACCGACTGGGGTCCACTGGATGAACAAGTGTTCTTCAGTGCTGAGATATTGCCAGCCTCCCCCCCCATGTAATTTTAAATTTTCTAGTAGTAAAAAGGTAAAACTCACATCGTGTATTCGATCCAGTAATTCAAAAACTCATCTTGAGATTGAGCTTCCAAAATCTAGCATTCAGTTATCCCAATTTGGATCGATCATACCTCGGCAGCTATGTGTGGCCATGGGCTGTTGTATGGCGTAGTGCAGCTGTACACAATACTAGCATAGCTCCTCGTCTCATCCATGGGATCTGAACCAGGAGAGCCTACCAAGGATGGATAGAATAGACTGGGGGGTGGGAGGGATGCCTCAGGGAGAAAGGGAGCTTGCTGCTAAGTCTGATGACTCAGTTTGTGTTTTGGTTTTTCGAGACAGGGTTTCTCTGCGTAGCTCTGGCTGTCCTGGAACTCACTCTGTAGACCAGGCTGACCTCCAACTCAGAAATCCACCTGCCTCTGCCTCCCAAGTGCTGGGATGAAAGGCGTGAGCCACCACTGCCCAGCCTGATGACTGAGTTTCATCCCTGGGACCAACAAGGTAAAGAAGAGAACTAACTCCTATAATTTGTCCTGACTTCAATGTGTACACCATTGCATACGTGGCATCCTCCATCAATAAATAATGTGAAGGGACCCTTACTTTGTACTTAACATTAACTGGTTTCTTTTTCTTGTCATTATTTCCTACATGATACAGTATAACAACCATTTATCGTGTTTGACATTAAAAGCAAAGTAGGCATGATTTAAAGCATACAAAAAGACGTATATACAAGTACTGCACCATTTCATATGAGGAACAGGAACACAGCTGGGTTGGGAGGGCAGTTCTAGAACACAAACATATACACATACACCCCCCATAGGAAGTGGCAACACACTTAAATTATGAGCTAAACACTATCACTCATTTTTCAGCTAGGTGCTGTTTGTTCCCTCAATAAGTTTACCATGCAGAGGACCACAATAAAGTGGCCATAAAAAAGGGGCCAGTCCACTAGACGATGGCTTATGTATGACCTATCCTGCCAGGGTATACTTAAAAACAAAAACAATTCCGAAGCACTCTGGTTTTTGAATGAATCTGGGGGACACAGCCTAACATGCACAAAACTCTGAGTTCAATCCCCACCACCTCATATCCGAGGAGCGATGCCACACATCTTTAAGCCCAGCACTGAGGTAGAGGCAAGAAATTCAAGGTCATGCTGGGGTTGGGAGCAAACACAAAACACAAGAAGTAAGTCGCCTTGAGAGGCTTTCAAACGCTACACTGCTGGGAGAATAAAATACTCTAAAAGGAACTGGACCTTTTTGGGGAGGAAGAAACCACTACTGAGTGAGTATGCACAGGAGGCAGCGGGAAGAAGACAGACTTGGCCTTTCTATTCTCATCACGTCAGTAATTAGAAGGTTTTTTACCCACAAGCCAGCTGCCCCGGGCTGGATTCAAAGTAACTATTTGAGTCACAAATCCCAAAGGTTGTGATGATGCCTGAGGGGAATTCGAGTTGAAAGGTTGAAACGCGAAGTGAGGGCGTGACCCTGAGGCTGACCCTGCGTGGGAGCGGAGGTCTGGGTCCCTGGCAGGTCTTCATGGTGAAGTGTAGGGGGCTGATCCCGAAACTGGAGCTCCCAGGGACAGGCTCCACCGTCGGTAGGTGGGTCTGGAGTTCCAGGTCCGGAGACTTAAAATGCGCCCCGGCAGGCCCGGAGCAGATCCGCCAGCCTGGGGGGGGGGGGGGGGGTCTCCCCGAGGGCGCGGGGCTGGTGCTGCGGCGCTGCACGGTCCAGACAGGCGGCTTCCCGGGCCTCCCCCAGCACAGCCCACACTGGCCGTAAGTCTGGACGTCCCGCCAACCGCGAGCGCTGGACTCCAGGCCCCAGACTCACCGCGCGGCTCCGGCCACCGCCTCTGTCGCCGCCGCCTGAGCCGGTACCGCCGCTTCGGGCCCCCAGCCTCACCACCCGCCTTCCCCGCGGTCTTCTAGGCCTGGGAGGTGGGGAGGGCGGGCTCTTAAACCCTACAACCAATCAGCGGGCCTAGGACGAAGATGGGGAGGAACATCCACCAATAATCATGAAGAATTGGAGCTACGGGACCGGCTTCTCGGGGGCGGGGATTGTTCAAATAGACAAAACACGCAACCAGTGGCAAGCGAAAGGAGGCGAATGCCTATTCCGGAGAGCCAATCAATCGTGAGTTGGCTTCGGTCACTTCCACGAACGCTTCCGGTACGTCGCTACTACGAGTCCCCTCCACACACGCTGAGACCGTGTGGAGCCATGGTTTGGTACCCTGAGGACCTGTTGAAGGAGCTGGGGCAGAGGTCAGGGATCGCGCTCGGGATGCTGAGAAGGGGCTGAGTGTGCGACGCTCTCGAATCACTGCAGAAGACACATCCTGCAAATCGGTTCACTGAAGGACTCTTGCTTCATAGTTTGTCAATTTAATATGCATTTGCAAGTTTTTTTTTATTATTCTCACTGCCCCCAAATTACCTTACTTACTTGTGAACTCATTCTGAGAAATAAGATGATCACCAGGACCTACTTTAAATGCAAGATTTTAAAGAAAAATCCTTAAAAAAATTTTTTTTTCAGACAGGCAATAGCTGGAGCTGGGGATATATATAGATCAGTCGATAGAGTGCTTGCCCAATGGGCATGAAAGTCGTGGGTTCAACCCCCAGCACTGTGTAAAGCTCTCGCCTATAATCCCAGAACTCTGGAGGTGGAGGTTTATAGGGTCAGAAATTCAAGGTTGAGCTAGAGAGATGTCTCAGTGTTTAAGAGCACTGGCGGCTCTTCCAGAGAACCTGCTCCAATATATATAAATGTATCATTAAAAGTTTTCAGATGAGTTGGGCAGTGGTGGCGCACGCCTTTAATCCCAGCACTTGGGAGGCAGAGGCAGGCGGATTTTGGAGTTCAAGGCCAGCCTGGTCCACAGAGTGAGTTCCAGGACAGCCAGGGCTATACAGAGAAACCCTGCCTTGAAAAACAAAAAAAAAAAAAAAAAAAAATTTCAAATGAAATTTATGCATATTTTGTTTACACCCTTATTTTTTTTTTATCAGTGTTGTGATACACACTAGAAATTCCTAAATAGCTTGAATTAGGAATTTGAATGAAATACACTAATATTAAGAGAAACATGTGAAGCTATTAATGATAATGCAGATAAATGTTTGCTAATAAGATAAAGATTTCCAATTAGTTAAAAGCATTAAATGTTTTTAAATTAAAAACAATACAACCCTTTATAAAACATTGATACACTTCCTAGATATTAATTTGGAGAAATGCCAGCTAAAATGTTATGAGATTTGGGGCAGACACACTTTCTTTAGACAGTACCACAAATTATTTATATATTGAAAAAAACTGTTGGAGAAATAAGCTTTCAGAAAATCTACATGCCAGGCAAATGTTGATGCGTGGCCAAGGAACCAAACTGGCAGGTGACCTAAGTCCTTTGTCTTGTCACTTTTGGTTAAGGTAATTTACTTAGGAAATAAGCTGTTCCTCTAAGTTAGGTGTTCTTCACTATGTCTAACTTTTTTTTTTTTTTCTTTTAAGACAGTGCCTTGCTGTATATCACTGGCTGGCCTTAAACTTGCTATATAGAGTTCCAGCTGAGGCTGGCTTTCAATGGAATGGAATGGGTGCAAGTAAAGAAATCAGAATAGCTGCTCCATGGGTGACAAAAGGACAAGTTTATTTCAAGCTGCCAAGGCTGTCTTGGGAAAGCAGAGAGAAGCTATGGGGGCGGGGTGGGCTGGGGATATGGATGATATATAGGATGTGGATGGATGGATCTCCAGGGTTACATGGGACTGTGTACCTGGAAGAAAGAGCCTGTGAGCTGTGTGCGATGGGGACTGGTGAGTGAGCCTGTGAGCTGCGATGGGGACTGGTGAGTGAGCCTGTGAGCTGCAGTGGGGACTGGTGAGT
>JADRCD010206990.1:0-21563 GCA_019843815.1 Montemys delectorum
TGGTATCAAGCGGGACCTGAGTTTGATCCTGTTACCCACAGGGTGGAAGGAGAGAACTAACACCCACAAGCTGTCCTCTGACCTCTACTTAGGTGCCATGACACTAGTTCATCTATACAAACAAATAAATAAGTGTAACAAACAACTAAAAATACTCTTCTTTTAAAGACAGAGTCCCACTTCATAGCTCTGGCTGCCCTGGAACTTACTGCGTAGACCAGGCTGGCCTTGAACTCATCAAGATCCACCTGCCTCTGCCTTCTGAGTGCTGGGATTAACTATGTGTGCCACTATGCCTAGCTATTGTAACAAACAATCAAAATACAATGCATTTGGCTACTTGGGTAATTTTACTCTCTGTAACCAAATACATTGCCCCAATTTTGCACTCTGGGCAGAATGGTTCTCTTCTCTCAGTCCAGCCTAGGACATTTAGCATAGACTTTACAAATTAATTGCAAATACTTGAGACTGTTACATGCAGATTTTACTCTTCTACTTAACATTACCATTGCTACAGGTCCAGAGTTACTGTTTCATGAGAGATAAAAGAACTTTTTCTGAATAGTTATGTGGTGATTTGAATAGGAATGCCCCCAATAGACTCATATGTTTGAATGATTGGCTGATAGAGAGTGGCACTATTAGGAGGTGTTGCCTTGTTGTAGGAAGTGTGTCACTGTGGGGGCAGGCTTTGAGGTCTCTTATTCTCAAGCTATGCCCAGGGATGCAGTCTCCTTACTGTTCTCCAATCAAGATGCAGAACTCTCAGCTCCATCTCCAGCACCATGTTGGCAAGGATGCTGCTACACTTCCTGCCATGACCATAATGGACTGAACCTCTGAAACTGTAAGCAAGCCCCAATTAAATGGTTGCCTTAATGAGAGTTGCCTCGGTCATGGTGTCCTCTTCTCAGCAGCGAAACCCAAACTATGACAGGTTATATATACATCCACATCACAGACATAGTAAAAAGAAATAGAAAACCAGTATTTTATAGATAAGGATTCGAAAATTAGGTACTTTCTCTGAATACATGAAATAATCTTTGTTTTTATTATCATATGTTAATTATACATAATGGACTTCATTCTGACATTTTCATTCCAGCATATAATGTATTCAACCATATTCATTTACCCCCGTCAGACCCAGAGTCAAATTATTTCGGATTGTCTTAACATCCACTTAATTGCTCACCTCTGAGTATGACCTGTCATCCTTGTGACTATTTGGGAAAATCCTCTTGTGTGCAGATGCCTAGCTTCCACAAATCCAAAAGCTAAAAATGTCATCAAATAACATCAAGACCTACAACAGAGTGTTCTGTGCTTGGCTGTGACCTTCCTACCTGAGGTCTCCTCTCCTGCTTTCTGAAAAGTCTTTTGACTTACAACTTTCTTTGTTCTGTAACCATAAAAACTGTCATTAGAGTGTTACTGCATTGGAACATGGACTTTGGGATAACCTAAATTTGTGTTTCTAGGCCACGGCTGGCCACTCATCCTTGGCTTCAGAATAAACTGTTACTTATTCTCTGTGAAGTGAGAGCTGTGTCTTCAGTATGGACAAGATTGTATTGTAATTTTCTGTCCAGTTGTGTAAGGGCTACATGTTAGCACTTCGCATGTGGGGTAGTGTGTCTGTGTACATATGTACATACATATTGTTAGCATTAACATAGAGAATGTTAGCTGGAAGACATCTTGAGTCCTTTTAGTTCAGCTTTTAAAAATCTTCAGATGGGAAACTAAGTACCAGAGAGGACGAAGATAACATGCCTAAGAACTCTAAAATCTCAGTCCTTTGTTTTCTACATAAAATGACATTTTTTTTTCATTTTATTCCTGAATCAAGGACCTACTTTGAAAAAAAAAATCTGTTGGAAACCATGAATCTCTCTCTCTCTCTCTCTCTCTCTCTCTCTCTCTCTCTCTCTCTCTCTCTCTCTGTGTGTGTGTGTGTGTGTGTGTGTGTTTGTGTGTGTGTGTGAGAGAGAGACAGACAGACAAAGAGACAAAGAGAAAACTATTCTTGGGGTCTATATACTTAAAAGATATTATCTTTCAAACTCAAGGATTCTTATTTAGAACTTGCAGGTCAATGGAACAGAGAGATTGAAGACCATCAGTAGTGAATGTTCAACATTGTATTTTAAAAAATCTATAATGTGCCATCTTGTATATGTCACCTGGCTTTTCTGAAAGATATTACCCATTTTACAGTTTTTGTGAGAGTGATTGAGAAAGTGTGTGGGAGTGCGCGCACACACACACACACACACACATACACACACACACTTAAAGCATGCTGTCTCTGTGCTGTTAGTATTGTCAGTTTGACATGAACTAGAGTCACCTTGGAAGAGGGAACCTCTTCCAGCTTCTATCAGATTGGCCTGTGTGTGTGTGGCAAAGTTTTTCCTGATTGATGACTGATGTGGGAAGGCCCAGCCTATGGTAGGTGGTACCACCCCTGGGCTCATGGTCTTGGCTGGATTAAGTAAGATAGCAACCTGAGCAAGGCAGGGGAGCAAGCCAGTGAGCAGTGATCCTCCATGGCCTCTGCTTCAGTTCCTGCCTCCAGGTTCCTGCCTTATACTCCTGCCCAGGCTTTGCTGGGTGATGGACTGTGCGGTGGAAATGTAAGCCAACCCTTTCCTAAATTGGTTTTGGTCATAGTTTTTACCACAGCAACAGAGAATCAAATTAGCACAGTCACATTTCAGAAAATATTCAGTATGAGGTTATGTTAAAAGTCTCAAACGGCTCTCACGTGTAACACGTCAGGTTGCCAAGGACCCGTGTGGGACAGAACACAACAGATATAGTTTGTTTTTGTCCTTCAAGTACCAGGGTTAGGAGAAAGGGCACTGAATATGAGCTCCTGGAGGCTATAGACAACCTTAAACAGCATGGTTATAAAAGGCAGAGACACTTAGGCTGCTATAGGAAGGCATCCTCCTGTTCTCTAAGCAGTTAACATATGAGTTCCTCCCTTTCAGGGTGGGAGGAAGGCTTGTTCCCCCCCCCCCCCCCCCCGTGTCACTATTCTTCTCTCTGCTCACCCCACCGCTGGATCCAGATCCGCTGCTTTATTGCTTTATTTGTGTGAGCTTCCCAGCAGGAGGCATTCTTATCTGGCCACTGAAGTTGCTGGAAGCACACTCATCAGGGCATAAAGGAAATCACTGCTGTTCTGGAATTGACTACTTACCTCTGACGTTTCCATTTCCCTCCCTAATGCCAAGTGGCAGCAGCAGGGGTTCAAGACTTCTTGTTGAGTAGAAGCTTTTGCCTATGAAAACCTTGTCCATCTTCTCAGGCACTTTACCTGGAACGTTGTGCGCTTGCGTGAACTCAGCGCCCGTTTTTTTTTTTCCCCCCTAACTTAACTGGGAATCAGACGAGACGTCTAGTGCATATGATGAACCGGAGCTTTAATCGCTTTTCACTTTTCTATCTGCCTTTTCCTTGGGGGACAAGGAGGTGGCAATAAAGTAGATGTCTTGTAGAGTCATCCTTCTATGAACTTGCAAAGAAATGGATGGTACCAGGGCATAGGAACCATCACCCCAGTTCTGTAGGTTAACTTAAAAGGCAAGTGTTCTCCAGAAGTGTCTGGCAGCTTTTGGAGGGGCTTCTAGGGGAGGGTTGGGAGGTCAGGTGCTACGGGCAGGAGGATGCCAGGAGGCGCTGCGGAGCGGGCGCGCACTCGACTCTCTGCTGCCCCCCGCGGAGGTGCCCGGGTCCCAGCCGCGGCCCCTCCAGGCTCCTCGGGAATGCTGGGAATGTGAGTCAGGGCCTGGGCGAGCGGCCGTGAGCGCGCGTGTCGGGACTGCGGCGGGCGCCGCCCCCTCGGCCCCGCCCGGCCCGGCCCCGGCGCTCGGCGCTGGCCGCGCTCCCCGCCACCTCCCCGCCACCTCCCCGCGCTGCCCGCGCTCCGCCGTCTCGCGCTCCTGATCGCTCCAGCTCCTCCCGACCGCCCGGCGCCGCGGCCACGCGAGGTTGTAAAAATCCATGTGGGACCGCGCCGGGGCGAGCATCGCAAAGGTGAGACGCCGACGCTGGGGGCCCGGCTCCCTCGTGCGGGTCCCCGGCGCTCGTGGGCAGCTGCAATGCGTTATCGGGGGAGCCGAGGGGAGACGCAGCCGCCTTCCTCGGGGCTCTCTCGGGCGGGGGGAAGGGATGGGGCGGCCTAAGGGCGGATTTGCCTCGCTGTCTAAACCCCCGGATTGGAACAAGTGCACAGTTCCTCAGGCGCCCGCCCCGGGCCACCTCCCGCAGTCCCTCTCTCGTAGCCACCCTCACAGTCCTCGTCTTTTTTTTTTTTTTTTTTTCCTGCAGAGACCCCCCCTCCCCTTTTGCCTGACTGCCTTCTTGCCGGGAGGGGTGGGATGCTCACGAGGGCGGGGGTCTCGCAGAATCGCAAGCTGAATAAAGTGGAGAAGACAGGACCCCCGGCCTCGGGGTTGTGAGCCTGGCTGTCTGGGTGGGCTCCAGGGGAAAAGGTGGGCGGGGGAGAGATGCAGGTTATAAAAAGAAAAAAAAATCATGCCTGGGAACATGAAGATGATTTACTGGGGAGGGGTAGGAGGTGGTGTATGAAAAAGGATACGATGTGAAATTAAACAGCATTCCTACCGATTCTCTCCCCACCTCCTAATTACACAAGGGGTACTTACATGGAGGAACCTTTAAAAATTATTATTATTATTATTATTATTATTATTATTACTGTCTGAGCCTTTGAAAGATCATTTTCAGGACAGTGAAGAATAAGGGCTCCTTCGGTGTGTGAAAATCAAATAGTACCCGCAAACTCTCTTCTGTTCAGCCCTACATAATTTATTTGGTAGTTAGGGGTCTTTCTTCTCCGCCAGAGGGAGGGTCCGCTTCGTTAGGAGAAGATCGATTTTAGGCGGCTACCTGCCTTTGCTGGATGAAAGACAATTTACTCCCAGAGCGGTGAATTGTCAGTTCTCTTCGTGACTGACAGCCGCACCTGCCACTTATGTGGGTAGAACGGACCGGTGGAACCCTAAGAGCCAATCAATGCTCGGGAGAGGAGGGCTGCTCCCACTTGTGATGGTTAGTTTCCTGGTTGGCTCTTCAATCAGTGGTTTTACTTAACCATTGGTTTCCACCAGGTAGGACTCCAGCTGTGAGGAGCGGAGTAGCGGGAAGCCAACTCCCTGAAAATGGGCTTAGAAACAAGTATGTTCGACCTGTGTTCTCCTGTCTTCCCTGTGCGTCTCTAGTTGTAGCTGTGGATGCTGCGGTCATTGGCTTAAACATGAAATGAATCTGTGTGAAGAGCCAAGCGGGCATGGGCTGCTGGGACGGCAGGTTGTAATGATCTACCTTTCCCTCAGAACTGCAGCCTTCTTTATAAGAGATGCACTTACTGTTGAGCTATCCGAGGGAAGGGTGTGGCTCGCTGTCTCCTATGGTCACCCTACCCTTGTCCTTGTGAACACTCGTGGTTTCTGAGTATGTAGTTTGGCTCTTATATGAGATTTGATAGGTTTATAAGATGTTTTTGAAACAGGGAAATGTGCTTTACTAGTGTTCACACGAATAGAAAGAATTCTTTTAGATTTGACAGTCTAGCTCAACTCACGGAGGTGAGGGCTGCCTGCTTCTCCTTTGCAAGATGTCAGTTAGGATGGAGGTGGCGTGGGGAACAGGACTTTCTTTACCTTCTCATGAGAGGCATCTTGCTGGTTTGCTTCTGAGCTGTAATAAAAGCCTTTTGGCAGTTTTGGGGGAAGGAAGGTATGGTTTGTGAGACTTCCTTGGTTGGATAAATGAGGGATGAAGGACCAGGCCTTAAGTTTGTACTAGTGAAAACCTGATTTTTAGCACCTTTCTCCTTGAACTCATTAGAAAAGTATGAGTTGTGTCCAGAGACCCATCACCTTATGGGAGCTGGACCTGGGTGTGAGCATAATGCTATAGAGTTCAGTTTTGTATGAGCAAATTGTGAGCTGGACCATACTGGCTAGGACATAGATGCCAGGTGTGTCATGGGGTACTACTACTACTGCCACTGATGTTCTTGTTCATGCACATTCCTTACTTGTTCTAAACTTAGCAGAGCCAATGTGAGGTAGGTACTGCCATTTTCCCTAAATTCTAATTGTGGAGTCTGACAGGAGTTAGGTCTACCACCACTCTATACTGTGATGGTTAGCTCTTTTGTTTGACCCAGAGCCCATGACCTTGCCAAGGCCTTCAATTATGATTTTGATGGTGTGGTCTGCACAAGTCTAGTGTGAAAAATGGACTCCCCAGCATACCCAGAGCCCACCTTTGAAGAGTCCACTGTGTTGTTGATGATCCTTTGGCTGCCTGCTTGCCTGTGCATCCAAAGGCTCTTGTTTCTGCCAACAGGCAAACTTAACAACTTTGTGTATTGTGTGTTTCTAGTAGGGTGTTTTTGGCCCATTAATTAGTTCTAAACTTGATGGTGATTTAAAAGAAGATAAAACAAAATTCATGATCTTCTATTTTTTTTTGATATCTCAGATTTCCAATTTAAGTTTGAGTAAATGCTTTTAACATCAGTCAGTTGGTTTCCTGCACCCTAAGGGATTAGACTTTCATTTTCTTTCACTTGCAAAAAAAAAAATCCCTTTTCACTAGTGATTCAATATACTTACATTTTAAATTGTTCTAAAATAGTATGGCACATGCTCTCCCTTTTATGATGTTTTAAGGAGCCACAGACTTCAGTTCTGTGTATTGTGGAGGATGAGTAGGGTGAGCCCTGCTGTCCACAAGTTCACCTCGGTGCAAAGCCTATGCCATTCCCTCGTTAGGCTGATTCTGCAGACTCTGTCTCACCTGTTTTACTAGAACATCTGTTGGCTTTTAAAAAGCACACAACCTGTTACCATTGCCCGTCACATGGCTTACCTCTTGCCAGCCACCAGTTCAGTTTCAGCAATATTTATACAACCCCTTGATAGTTTATTTCAGGTTTATTTATTTTATAAGATAGTGGAAAAAACAGAAAGCAGGAAAGCACCAGTATTAAGAGTGTGGCTCTTGCAAGTTTATGACAGTTGGGTCCAAGCTGGAAATCACTGGTTGTAGCCAGTGTTCTCTTTTTTGGATGAAGAAAAGGGACAAAGTAAGTGAACAGATAAGAAGTGCCAACCTGTAGCAAATGATAACATTATATCACTCACCTCTGGCAGCAAAACAGAATGGCCTCCTCTGTAGCAACAGGTATTCATTTTCACACTCAAGTCTGCAGGCACAGGCAGGCTCAGCTTCTGGGACAATCCTGATGGTAAGCCACAGGTTGAGCTCTAATGTGCTCCATAGGTGTTCTGGGGCTCCTGTGGTCTGCTCATGTTATGGTGGATGCTGTAAAGCACCCAGGCAAACCGTGCAAGCAAATGTCACTTCCACTGACACTCTCTCCTGGAGAAAGGAGGTTGCGTGGGAAAGTCCAATATCAGCGGTAGGTTCTGCCAGAAGGAGGGCAAGGAGTGCTCAACGGACTGCAGCCTATACTTCCATGTAGGTTCAAAGTATGGTGTAGGTTAGAGAATCTTCCTCCTCTACCTCCTCCCACTTCGGTTATTTTCAAACAAGGTCTCATTGTGCAGTTCTGGCTGTTCTAGCACTCACATTGCAGACAAGGCTGCCCTTCAACTCACAGAGATCTGCCAGGCTCTGCCTCCCAAGTGCTGGGATTAAAAGCATGCACCATCATGATACCTGGCAACAATTATTACTTATTTCTATATTTTTTCACTCATTTTTTTCTTTTGGTATGTGTGTGTGTGTGTATGTGTGTGTGTGTATGTGTGTGTATGTGTGTGTGTGTATGTGTGTGTGTATGTGTGTGTGTGTGTTTGTGTATGTGTGTGTGTATGTGTCTATGAATGTGTGCCCATGCAGAAGCCAGAGGAGGATGTTGGTTGTCCTATACTATCATTCCCTTGAGAGAGGGATTCCTTACTGTTCTCTCTCACTATAGTGTATGCTGGGGGTAAAGGCACATGTCCATCCCCAGCTTTTAAATGGGTGCTTGGAATCAGAAATCTGGTCCCCATGCTTATGAGCTTGTGCCATTGAGCCATCTCCCTAGCCCCTCTCCTCTCTTCATGCTTGGAGGATGGACTCTTTATTGCCTTATCTTCAACTTTATGTTCTCTCTCTCTCTCTCTCTCTCTCTCTCTCTCTCTCTCTCTCTCTCTCACACACACACACACACACACTGTTTAAACATTGCATTTTGGAATACACTGTATTTGACTCCAGAAGGCTGATGGTTATAGTATGTGCATTTACACATGTGTAACTTTAATTATCAGGGTACTATTTTAGTCTTAGGACCTGACAGTATTCTGTGACATAATTGTTAATGCACTGGTGTGGGCCAATGTGGCGGACCTGGCATTTTGGAACTTACTGTTGCAAGTAGGTGGTGGGGGAAGTATTCTTGGATGAAATGCCATTTTCTTAGAGTTACAGGGAGAAAGCTACAGCGAGAGCAGGAGATAGTTGTGGTGTTTTGAATGAGAACCTCCTCCCCATAGGCTTGTCTATTTGAATACTTAGTCTACAGTTGGTGAAACTGCTTGGGAAGGATCAGGGAGTGTAGCCTTGTTGGGGGAGGTGTGTCACTGGGGCAGGGTATGTTGAGGTTTCAAAAGCCTTACCTGAAAAGCCATTTCCAGTTAGCTCTCTATGTGCTTCCAACCTGTGGATCAGGATGTCACCTCTTAGTTACTTCTCTAGCACCATTCCTGACAGCCTGCTAACATGTTCCCTGCCATGGTCATCATGGACTCTCCAGAACGATGAGCCTCCAAATTAAATGCTTTCTTTTATAAGCTGCCTTGCTTGTGAGGTTGTGTCACAGCAATAGAAAAGTAGCTCACACGATTTTGCAGGAATGTGAGGGGCAGACTTGGCTATAACCAAATTACTCCATTTAGCCAGATAGCAAGTGAGGTAAACAACAGCAACACCTACTAGCAATAGTTCCTATAGCCTAACCTTTTCTTTTTTGAGGTACAGCCTTACTTTGTAGCCCGGGTTGGCCTGGAACCTGGCAATTCTCCTTCTTCAGCTTCTTGAGTGCTAGGATTATACGTGTGTGTCAGCACATCTGGCTGCAGTGTAACTTTTAAGTAACTATGTGTGAGGCCCGGGTGCAGAGCACTCTTGGTAAACCAGCTAATTTGATATTAGAGTAGACCTGGTTGGTTGCCTACCCAATCTTCATCTCCACCTAGTCTTTAAACTAAAGTGATTCTATTTTGACATGAGGATATACCTATCTTATTTTCCCAGACTCCCTGGCATCATAGAGAAGTCATGACACAGAGGTCTGGTAATGATGGAGGTAGAAATTATTGGGTGGGGGTTTTCCAGAAAGCTTTAAAAAAAGAGGGCATGCTTGGCTGGTACACTCCAATAGCTTTTGACACTTTGCTCTTGCTGCTGGGAATGTAGGTCTAATACCTGGATAGGCAGTACTAACTATAGCAATGCAAGTGTCTTCAACACAGCAAAGCTGAGGTGTGTTAGTCCTGTGTTTAAGTTTTAGCTCAACAAGACAAAACAAGACAAGATAAAACAAAACAAAACAAAACAAAGCAGTTGAACATAACTACTAACAGAGCTGGAGCCTGGAAGGATCTCAGCCTTGATGGTCTTTCTCCTTCATAGTACCAGCTTACCCTGCCTTTCCCTACCATGCTTAATTCTGAGGTAGGGTCTGGCCTTGAATCCTTGATAACCTGTCTCTGTCTTCTAAGTGCTGAGTGCCTCTACACTCACCTCCTATAGAATCTTGGTGAATGAAACAAAGAGCCACATTATCTACAAGGCCAAACACAATCCTCTTTGATGTGCATTTTCTTAAGAGTTCCTCAGAGCAGACACTTTCCTACTTATTTTGCAGGTGGCAGCATTAAAGCTCCAGGACATTAAAGAACTCGGCCAAGATCACAGAATTAGTAAGTAGTGGGATTGGAATTCAAAACAGCATCACGTTGACTTTTAGGCTTACCTTCAGCTGGACAGGATAAAGAACCACAGCAGAAATCATATTGGAAAAGTATGTTCAAATAAGCTTGAGTAAGCAGCTTAGCCCCAGATTGAAGACCCGGAGTTTGATTTCATGGGTTAGAGACTGGGGATTGGATGTCAAGGTTTTGGTATGTGATGTCCAGTGTTAGCGGGAATGGAGGCAGAGGAAAAGATGGGGATCCAGCCGACCTCGGGGAGAGAGAGAGATAAGAATGTGATTGGGTGACTGTAGGTCATGGTTTTCTGGTAGTCTGTAATCTTCCGAGAACAAAGCAAACGCTTCCTGAAGGTTAGCATTAGCCTCTATCAATGGTCTCACATTAGCCAGGAAGTAAGGGATGAGTAATGTAGAGAATTGCTGATGAGCTGTGCATCATGATTCAGAGCTGGAGGGTGGGGGATCCTGCTCATCATCAGAACCAAGTACAGAGCCCTTGGTGACCTCGTCTGATGTGATTGTGCCCTTGCTCTGCCTTCCTCATGTTAAAGAGCAAAGTTAGAGGGAGCCTCAGCAGTGCTTCAGAGCCAGTCAGTGGACTTCCTTCTGGCTCTCACCCCTTAGACATTCTAGAGCTTTTGTGGGAAGGGGCTACCTGGACTTTCCACATCTTGGTCTCTGCTTCTCCTCCCCCCTTTTCAATCTGTACAAGAATTTGTTTTCTGCTTAGAAGTTCCAGTATTTTTCAGTTCAGTACTTGTTTTTCCTCTTAAGTAAAATTTAGCTGGATCCCATTGAGGAATTCATGGAAAAAAAGGAAAAATTTTCCTAAAATCTCAAGAGTTCAGGTTTATGTGGCCTAAGGTGTCTTTATGGCGAAGGCACCTCTCTAACATGACAGCTGTACACGCTCCCAGGAGCAGGGTGGCGTGAGTCTTGTAGCTGACCAATTGCCTTATTTATATACCCTTTAATAGATACCTGTTATATTAGATAGCTTCTTGGGTCCCGACATCTGTAGTGTGGACTGTTAATGTTCCTATAGCTGCTTGCTCTCTCCTCCTAGGCATGCGTTATGAGTGACTTATATCACTTTTATGGTAGGCCATCACTTGTGCAGTGAGACTATCCAGAGCTACCTTCCATGGTGTGGTGATCACAGAATCCCAGGGCCTAGGGGAAGGTTTCCACACAGTAGATCTTCATTAACTATTTATTAGATGAACTCAAGGAACAGTAGAGCTCAAACAGCCAGATTTAGACTCTGACTCTCAAGGCTACTTAATTATTACTGGACACAGTAGGAGGAGTGACTGTCCCTACAAATGCAAAATAAGATAACTAAGGGCCACAACATCAATGCCAAAACAGCATGAGGGGCTGGGTTGTCATGGAAGCAGGGTGGAGGCTTGGGAGATTTCTATTCACTTTGTCTCAGTGAGGAAAGCCCACTTCTACTTTACTGGCTGACTGAGATATGATCAGGCACCCTTCTCCTGGGCTGGCTCAGTTTATCCATGAGTTGAATTCCCCCGGCACTTCACTGCCTGATTCCCAGGACTGTGACCTTGGTGTCTTGGGCATCTCTCCTTCCCTTGCCTCTGAGATCTGTTGCTTCCACAGCCTGTCCTCTGCTCTTGAACATGCACTGCCTTTGCCAGGGAGAGTTCATCTTGGTCAGAGCCCAGGAAATTGGTACTTGCTGGCTGGCACCTCATGGGCACTCACTAAAATTAAAAAGGGGGAGAGAGAAGGGGAAGGAGAGAGAGAGTGAGGGAGCCAGTCCTTTCAGGAAAGAGCTGATTACTTTTCCTGGAAGTCAATGATGAGATTACAGCTCCACTGCATGAATGTAGGATAAAAAGCTGTCTCTTGGATACATTTGGAGATGGGCAAACAGTGACAGTATTCATAGATACCTCTCAACAGCAGCTTTGTTTGTTAACTCCTTCCTTCCCATTTCTTCAGCATATGTATGTGTGTGTGTGTGTGTGTGTGTGTGTGCATGTGTGTGTGTGTGCATGTATGTGTGTGTGTGCGTACATGCTTTTGCATGTATGTAGGTACACATCTGTGTGGGTGCACACGTGTGTGCTTGTAGGTAAAAGTTAGAGGATGATGTCAAAAATCATTCTCTATTTTTCCTCTACCTTATTCACTGAAGTGGGTTTTCTGAGTTAAACCTAGATCTCCCTGATATGGCTAGTCTTGCTAGGCACCTTCCTCTGGGGATCCCTGGCTCTGACTTCTCTGGCCAGAATCACAGGCAGGCATCTGTGACTACTTGGCATTTATGTGGATTTCTGGGGATATGAATACAAGTCTTCACTCTTACGTGAGAAGCACTTTAACTGGTGAGCTGTCTCTCTAGGCACGCGTGTGCGTACACACACACACACACACACACACACACACTTGCATGTCTAAAATTACCTCTTTTCTTGCCTTCCTACTTTCCACCGCTACACACTTTTGAGTATGAATGAACTTCAGGCACCAAAGTACATTCCCCTCAAATGCTTGAGGAACAAACTATTAATTCAAGATAACTTTGTAGTGGGTCAGAAGACAAGAGCTTGAATGAGTCAAACAGCAGTTTGACTGTTTTGTAAGAATACTCTCATTTCCTTATGCAAACTAGGAGAGACATTTATGCTAAAATGGCATGACTAATTATAGCAAGAGAGAGCAGGGTTTCATAAGAAACTAAACCTTGCTGTGCTGTGCTGCTCTAAGTTCTTCTGCAGTGAACTTTACTGTGACACGGTGGATGCCGTCAGGGTGGGATTCGTCCTCTGTGCACTGACAGTGACTGAAGGTTCTTTGCCTGGAGCTGCTCTGAGGGTGGAAACCTATTCCCTGGAGGTGCAGGGCTGGGCATCTCTGTAAGATGTGAGGTCAGGCAGGGCCTGTGTCCCCTGGTTGTTTTCTCAGTGAAAGTGGCAGACATCACACTCCTATCATGATGGTGTTCATTGCCTGGTTGAAGATAGGTTTGCCATGTTACCTTCTTGCCAGCTGGTTCCAGCTAACTGTCATGACCTTGAAGTGCAAGGGATAATATGTACCTGGAGCAGAAGCTGTTGACTCATTTTTATGTGTGTCTCTCAGAAGATGGTTTCTGATCTTTTCTGATGATGTGTGTTTTCCTCTCCTTAGGTTGTAAAGCTCCCTTCTACCCATTCTTTCTTTCCCAATCTGGCATATCCTCCTGCTTGTTCCTGGGCCTCTCCCTAGGGGAGCAGAAGGTTGGGTAGTGAATGGGATGAAGGCTTTGCATTCTTGTGGGCTCTATGAGGACACCTCTTGTTTGATGCTGGGTGGACACAAAGGCAACAGGATTTCAGGGGCTGCTCATCGTGTCTGGGGACATGGAACAGTTAGCAGGGGCTGACACACAAGGGGAATTCTTTGCCATTTTTGTTAAGGATGAAAAGGAACCGTTATTTTCATATACAGACTTCAAATAAACTGATGACCCACCTTGAATTCCCAACATGAATAGTTGCTTGGAATAACTTCAAGCAGATTCTTTTAGCTACAGAAATGTAACACTGGCCTGAGTTTTCTTTGTGCATTTGCCATTGATTGTCCTATTTGGGACCTCTGTTTCTCATCACTTAGGCCAACTTATTTCATGTGTATCATGTAAGACACACACATATACACATGCACACGCACATACACATACATACTCATACACAGATATTTGTTCATGTGTGCAGACTTTCAGTTAGTAACTTTCAATCAAATAAATGACATTGTCTGCAATGTCAACCTCGGAGCAAAAACAGCATGTGTGCTCTTATGACAGATTCTATTAATAAGGAACTAAACCGTTATATTATATAGCCACCATATATCTGCATACTTACCTTGTGGCAGGCATCTTCTGGGCCTGAGGAGGGCTGTAACAGAGCAGGTGATTTGGGGGCTTGAAGGCTAGACTGTCTGGTGGTAGCAGTGGTCCTCTTCTGGGGAGCAGCTCACCTGCCACAGGGGATTTCAGAGGTTCATGAAGAAGGATGAAGGAAGGGCTCCTGAGTGAGGTGATACTCAAGGCGTCGCAGAGGACAAGTTAGTCACTAAAGTAGAAAGAGCATTGGCTTTGGTGGTACAGATACCAGATGAATAGTATGGGCCTAGGTTCAGAATGAGAAAATGGGAGGAGGTTCGAAGCTTGGTGAGGTGAACATAGGTAGGCCTGTAGAACCAGTGTTTTGGCTGAGGGTGAATAGTGTGAGAGAGGCCTGAGAGGGTGACTGGGGCACAAGGATCCCGTGAGCCATGAGGAAGCTAGAGCTGGATCTTGGCTTTCAAAGATCTTAGGTAGAGGGTTGACACAGAGACTCTGACATTTTTTCATTTTAAAATTTGTTTGTTTGTTTGTTTGTTTATTTATTTATGTACTAGGAATTGAACCTGGGACTTTGTACTTGTGGGAGTGATTTGGGGCTTGGCTTGGGTCAAGGAGCCTGTAACTGGGAGAGAGATGACAGGATGGGTATGGGAAGATTGGATTTGACCTTACACATCCTAGCAACAGCCACTAGGGCTTCATTGAGTAAACATACTTTATGTAGTCTTGGTAATGTTCACAGACAATTTTCCAGGTGAGGATGCTCCTGACCAAAGACCTGCAGTGGAACTCCACACCACTCAGAGGGTTTGAGAAACTCTCTAAATGTCACCACGGGCCAAAATCTTTTCAGTGAGATTTAAGTAGAGAATACAATATAGACCTTGCTTTAAAAATGCAAAGATCAGTGTTCGCCATAAGTGGACAGAATCAAACCGCCTGTTAGAATAATAAGATGGAAATGTGGGAATGATTTATAGCATATCGAGAGTGGTCGGAGGAAATTCATGGATGGAAATGGTTTAGTTATCCTCTGAAATGCCTCCAGTTGGGAGTTAGAGGTGAGAACTCTGTTGCATGTTCTGTGTGTCTTGCTTGCCTTGGACTTTACACGTTTAAAAGGCAACACTGATAAACCGTCTTTCACACCTTGTTCTGAACTTCTGCACCTCCATTTAGGAACCCATGTTTTGAGCTGCTGTGCTATAACTTTATCTGTGAACATCCTTATATTTCAGAAGAGTCACCCACAGTATTTGTGCAGTCACCTGACTGTTTCGTGAATGTTGCCACTATTCTCTAGAGGTAAAGGAGGAAAACATAGGTGGCAATAAAGGGGAGAAGAGTGACCCTCATACTGTAACTGAGCAAAGACAGACGCCACTAGATATGCCCAGTACGTACAGTGTTCACTCAAATGCTCCAGTGTGATCAACTGTAGGTGGCTGACCGGAATAAGAAAAGGTTAAGAGTCTTACTGTGTATGAAATGTCAGGGAAAAATATTGAGAGTTATGCTATAGAGCAAAATGTAAATAGAGCCTTCTTCCTCTTGAGCGTGCACGTTTAGTCAGCATTTGTCTTAGTTTTGAGAAAAATACATATTCAGAAATGTATTTTCTAGGAGATGGGATGTAGCTCAGTCAGCAGAGTGCTTGTTAGCATGTATAAGGAACTGCATTTGATTCTGAGCACTGCATAAACCAGGCATGGTGGTGAATGCCTATCATCCCTGCATGCAGGAGTAGGAGGCAGGAGGATTAAAAGTTCAAGAGTATCCTCAGCTACACATGGAGTTCAAGACCAGCCTGTGAGAGATGAGTCTGTCCCTAGACATTAGATTATTCATTACTTTGTTTATTTGTTTATGTGTTTGTTTGTTTATGGTGGAGATTGAACCCAGAGCCTTCCATATACTAATCATAACCTCTACCATTAAGATATTTATCCAGTCCTTGTCAGTCTTGTTCAATAGAGTAGGCCCAAGTTGAAATCTGTTGTTTAGGCTTGCCAGATGGTATAGGTGAAAGTTGAAGTAACAGCATTGTCAGTATGTTCTGGCAAACAGATGGTACTTGGCAAAGGGTGTACCTGGATATGCAGTGCCATGGTTCTGGGTTCACTTGTGAGAATGGTGCAGTATGGAGCTGGAAAAAGACAAACTATATCTTGACTGATGCTAAGATGGCAAGTCAAAGCTGGAGAGAGAGTGGCACAATCAGCCCACAGACTCTGACTCCCTAAGTCAGAGAGGTATGTTGGCAATCTGTTTGTCCTGGGCATTCTGCATGCTATTTGGGGAGTTTCTCTAGCTTTTGTGTGGTTGACTCCCTTTAGACAAAGGACTGAGTTGGACATGAAGCTCTGGTGCCTTCTAGTGCTTCCTGCATCTGTGTTAGAACACCTGTTAGAAGTTCATTCCCTTTGCAGGCTGGTTAACATTGCATTGTCTTTATGCCTCATTTGAGTTTCCTGTTTGGTGCTTTCAGGCTTTTGGGTTGTTTCTTCCTTTTGGCTAATACAAATAATTCTGCTGTAAGCTGTGGTGTATGGTATTTCTGAGGATATTTAATTCCCTGGCACTTTTGCTCTGTCTCCTACAGGGGAAGATTAGCTTCCCAAAGTTCAAAAGGAGCCCTCGGGCAGAGATGCTGCTCCTGGCAGTGGGAAGTCCCTTGGAGCCCTCTAAAATCTTCATTTCAGATCAATGATTGTAGCATCTGCTCACAGGATCCTGACCCAAGTCTGTGGAGGAACTGGGATCTAAATCTTGTACTCTTGGCCTCAAAGGCCATGCTTCAACTGTTCTACACAGAACTGGTTTTAATTACAACACTGCAGTGGTTAGGAAGATGAAAGAGGTATGGCTGCCACCTTCGCTGAGCTGTGAGGACTGAATTATCTATCCTGTGAAAGGCTTGCATGAAATGGTGGCTTAGTGCAATTGGAAACTGTTGTAAGATAGGATCACAGATAGCATTGCCTGGAGCCCCATTCTCTTGCCTTTCTACAGTGAGGGCATGCCTGGGACAGAAGCAACTGGACTCATTATGGGGCTGTGCTTGAGACATGTATTCATATACGTACTGACCTTTCAAATCCCAAGTTCTATTGCTCTCGCTCATACTCACTTCTGCACTGTTTATTCAACTCTCTCATAGCACATCAAAATATAGTCCCCTTAGAGCTTTTTTTTTTTTTTTTTTTTTTTTTTTGTCCTCACTTTATGTCTAAGCATTAGGAAAAAAAAGTATTTTTTTGAGGGGGATAGACTAATAAAGAAAACACACATGGAGACAGTTACAATGCCTAGGTAGGTTCATTGATGTGTGAAAAGACATAATTTACAGACATTTGCATCTGTCTAGAGACCTAACATGAAGTATTCTGTTCTGAAGGATGACATTACCTTGCTTGGTAAGGTAAGGAAGGCAAGAGAGAAGTGAGACAATGCTGTCCCGTGTTCTAACCTAAGTGTTAAGTATTTTGTTTAGCACTGTGCTTAATTTGCTCTGGTGGCCAGTCTCTGGTTGTCTTCACTCTGGGACTTGGGTTAGAGTGTATAGTGTAGTATAGTATAGTGTAGTGTAGTATAGTATAGTATACGTAGCATCCTTGCATAGTATCCTCTCAGTGAAGAGGAAACACAATGACTTACCCACAGGGTAACTCCTAGATGTGGCAGG
Organism: Montemys delectorum; assembly: GCA_019843815.1. Taxonomy (NCBI): domain Eukaryota; kingdom Metazoa; phylum Chordata; class Mammalia; order Rodentia; family Muridae; genus Montemys; species Montemys delectorum. Next base: position 17,542 of record JADRCD010206990.1, read on the forward strand.
TGTCATGTGGCCAAGCCATGTTTCAGTGGATCGCTCCTACCAGAGCGAGACTGTAGGCTGGAATTTTGCTTTGGAATGTACACTTTTGACAACTTTTTTAACCAGTTAATCTTTGTAGACCAATTATAGTAAGACTTTTAACATTGCTAGTTCTGTTTTACTCACAAGGAGGAAATATTATATTAAAGGGTTGAACCTACCAATGTATCTGTTGATCAAAATTGATGGTGGTGATCATGATGATGATGAGGATGAAGGTGGTGGTGATGGTGATGATGGTAATGATATCCAGTAAGCCTCAGCAGCATTCAGCCAAGTATTTCTATATCCTCAGATCTAATAGTCACTCACTTAACTTGGTAAAGTAGCCATCATTACAGCTGAGGCCTTTCTACTGAGTGAAGCTTAGTGAAGCTCATTAACATGCTCAGAGTTAAATAGATAATAAGTACAAGATCATGGACTCCTATCTAATGTGCTCTAAATCACTTAAGGTCTCTCAAACTTGGGTAGACTCTCTTTGGAATAAAATTACTATAGTGATACTTTAATTATATAAACATAAGGTTGGTGAGATCATTTTGAAGTGTCTCATACTTTGATAAAGCTCAAATCAATTTGGAAATTGAGTACTCTTCATATTAATAATTTAAATTAACATCATTAACTTAACTGCATTAACTAAATTGCTGCTTGTAACGGGAATATGATGCTGACTATTTATTGTAGGCGGGTTCTTTGGCACTCAACTGGTCTACCCTGCTGTGCACTGGGTGATGACTCAATTCTCTCACAAATCTAACTTCTGTGAAACTTTGACTCATGCCGAGGAGCCTGGCATCCTTTACCTTTTACCCAGTGGGAACACATGCTTTGGATTCCCAGGTCCATTTTCTTTCCCTTCTCATCGACTCACGGTGATTCCTTGGGCTGCAGGGAGATGCTCCAACTCAATGGGCTTGTCTGTTGTGGTGATCAAGAATGGTCTCATAGTATTTGTCTTCAGATTACTGAAATAAAGACAACTCTTGAATTCTCATGAGCTTTGCAAATTCCTTAACAAATGTGATTATGGATCTGTCCCCCGTGTCAGCTTCTGCCTAGTTGAAAACCGTGATTTTTCTCCATCTGTTACTGTACTGCCTCTCATTGAGTTCCCTTAGAGTACACATCTATCACTCTCAAGAGGCCTTCATCTGATGATAGAGATTAAAGTAGCTAACAGCCTGGTATAACAATTAGAGTTGTTAATATAAATCCAAATAAAGGCCAATGGATGGTTGTGAGTCTCTACTTCTGTATTTGTCGGGCACTGTCAGAGCCTCTCAGGAGACAGCTATATCAGGCTCCTGTCAGCCAGCATTTGCTGACATCCACAATAGTGTCTGGGTTTGATGATTGAATATGGAAAGGATTCCCAGGTGGAGCAGTCTCTGGATTGTCCTTCTTTCAGTCTCTGCTCCATAGTTTGTCTCTGCAACTCCTTCCATGGGTATTTTGTTTCCCCTTCTAAGAAGAAACAAAGCATCCACACTTTGGTCTTCCTTCTTCTTGAGTTTCTTGTGGTTTGTGGATTGTATTTTGGGTATTCTGAGCTTCTGGGCTAATATCCACTTATCAGAGAGTGCATACCATGTGTGTTCTTTTGTGATTGGGTTACCTCACTCAGGATAATATTCTCCAGATCCATCCATTTCCCTAAGAATTTCATAAATTCATTGTTTTTAATAGCTGAGTAGCACTCCATTGTATATATGTACCACATTTTATATATCCACTCCTCTGCTGAGGGACATTTGGGTTGTTGCCATTTTCTAGCTATTATAAATAAGGCTGCTATGAACATAGTGGAGCATGTGTCCTTATTACTTGTTGGAGCCTCTTCTGGATGTATGCCCAGGAGTGGTATAGCTGGGTCCTCTGCTAGTACTATGTCCAGTTTCCTGAGGAACCACCACACTGATTTCCAGAGTGATTGTACCAGCTTGCAATTCCACAAGCAGTGAAGGAGTGTTCCTCTTTCTTTACAACCTCGCCAGCATCTGCTGTCACCTGAGTTTTTGATTTTAGCCATTCTAACTTGTGTGAGGTGAAATCTCAGGATTGTTTTAATTTGCATTTCCTTGATGACTAAGGATGTTGGAGAAAGGACCCAAGAAGCTGAAGGATTGCAGCCCCTTAAGATGAACAACAATATGAACTAACTAGTACCCTCAGAGCTCCCAGGGATTAAACCATCGACCAAAGAGCACAAATGGAGGGATTCATGGCTCCAGCTGCATATGTAGCAGAGGATGGCCTAGTCGGTCATCAGTGGGAGGAGAGGCCCTTGGTCCTGTGAAAGTTTATGCCCCAGTGTAGGGGAATGCCAGGGCCAGGAGGTGGGAGAGGGAGGGTTGGTGAGCAGGGGGAGGGGGAGGAAACAGGGTTTGTTTTTTGTTTTTGTTTTTATAATTAATAAATTAAAACTTAAAAGAAAAGAAAAGAAAAAAAAGAAAGAAATGTCCATAGTGTGGCTAACAACCATTTCACTTTCAAGAGATCCAGTGCCCTGTTCGGGGACCCATATTAATACTGTATATTTGATATATATGAAAGGGGAACATGTTCATACGAATAAAATGAAATGAACATTTAAAAAATCCAAATAAAGGGGATGTGGTCCCATTTCTCATGGAGGGCTTCTGGCATGTTAGAAGCTACATTCTGGATTTGTGCTTTAGACATATCCAGTGAGTAAATTCCAGCCATCTTAGTTTCTTAGTTTTCCTTTTCATTTTTTTCCTATGAGAATTCATGAGCAAGAGATCTCCTTCTGGTGACTGAATGTACAAACTCTTAGGCACTGAAAATTCAGTTTTTCAAGAGGTTTCTGAATCTAATTCAGCATTGTGCTCTTGGTTCTCTTAAAGTCTCAGATGCAGTTCTTTCATGAGCATCAGCCATTCTATTGAGGGACTGTTGTCTTCTTTGTAAATGGAATAGATAAATGTATATATACATAAATGAATGCATACATGAGCATGTAGATGTATATATACATGAGCACATAGATATATGCATACATGAGCACATAGATGTATGCATACATGAGCACGTAGATGTATGCATACATGAGGTTCATATGAATGCTCTACTCTGAAATGTACCCATTTAAGCTAACTTCTACCTCATATTCTTGAGTTCTTGTTGCTCAAGTTTTTCTAGTGTATGTGATTTTGTATATATACATTTCTCTATTTACACGGTGCTGTTGTTAGTGTGGAAGCATTTTGTATAATTGAGTGCCTGGGGTTAAGGGCGTGGAGCTGTATTTTTTCTACCTTTTCTGTCATTTTCTCTGGAACACCTGTGGGGAGACAGATTGGGGATTTTTAATGTAAGACCCAATAATCCCCAGCTCTGTTTTATGGTAAGTGTATTATAGCTAAAGCGTTGCCAATTGACATTTCACGTTCGCAGATTAAAGGAGGTGCACAGATGTTTTAAAACCAAATTTAGCAATCTTAGTTATTTCTTCAGTGCAATCAGTTTATTTGTTCCATCAAGTGAGGCCATGGATAATGCTATACTCAGCATATTGTATGTGACATAATCTTTAATTTAATTTTACTTAATAACTCATTACTTTGACCTTTTATTCTTGATTTTTGTTATGCTTTTAACTTGTGGATTTAGCCATATATTTTAAGAGCGTCTTTCCTTAGAAAGCTTTTAGGTCTTTTACATTTTAACTTAATACTTTGGAATAGTTAGGGATTGAAATGTACACAGGGACAGTGACTGATGGGAAGAACTAAACCTGGGGCGCAAGGAGTTCCTGCTCACTTGGGATATGGAGTGTAGTCAACTTCCTCCATCAGGTGCTTGGCTATAAAACAGGATCCAAGGCAGATGAACACGTGATCATGCTAAGCCTGCACATGGAAAACAGTAATTATAAAATGAGCATGAGAGAGAGAGAGAGCTAATGGGGAGAGTGGTGAGGTGTGCACACAGAGAGAGTGGTGAGGTGTGCACAC
>JADRCD010206991.1:0-40338 GCA_019843815.1 Montemys delectorum
TTTTTTTTTTTTTTAAGATTTATTTATTTATTATATGTAAGTACACTGTAGCTGTTTTCAGACACACCAGAAGAGGGCGTTAGATCCCATTACAGATGGTTGTGAGCCACCATGTGGTTGCTGGGAATTGAACTCAGAACCTTTGGAAGAGCAGTCACTGCTCTTAACCGCAGAGCCTTCTCTCCAGCCCTCCTATGTTCTAAGTCTACTTCTTTCCTTCTCTACTCTGGACTATTTCAGATGCCTCTGGCTGTTCTCTCATATCTACAATAAAAACTGGAATCATATCATGTGGGCAGTTTTTTAACTGTGCCCCTTTGAATACTCAAGACCCTTTCCCACAGCGAGGGGAAAAAAAAAAAAAAGCCAGGCATGGTAGCACATGCCTTTAACTCCAGCACTCTATAGGCAGGGGCAGACAGATTTCGAAGTCCGAGACCAGCCAGTTCTTTTTGTTTTGTTTTGTTTTGTTTGGCTGTCCTAGAACTCGATCTATAGGCCAGAGGTCTGCCTGTTCTATTGAGGGACTTTTGTTAGGTCCCAAAGAAAACCAAGACAAATCTCCCTCAGTATCTGTGGCTCCTTGTATCACTCTCACCCGACCCCTACCCTAAACCTCTCCAACCCAGGGGCTGTGCTTCATTTCTCTTCCCCAACCAAAACCCCACCCCACCCCCTGCTTCATACCTATATAACTGCCATTTTGGCTACATGCCCTCTTTGTTCCCATAAACTCTTAGTCCACTGGCCCTCCCTCTCTCCTCTCTTCTGTTCCTCTCTTCCTCTCCCCACTCCCTTTCCTCTCATGGCTCAGTGTATTCTCTGGCCATGGTCAGTCTGGACATCTGGACTCTTCCGGATGCCTCTGGCTGTTCTCTCCCTCATATCTATAATAAAATCTTTCCCCGCGGAGCGGTGGGAGTACACACCTTTAATCCTAGCACTTGGGAGGCACAGATAAGTGGATTTCGGAGTTCGAGGCCAGCCAGGGCTAAACAGAGAAACCCTGTCTTGAAAAAAAAAATCTTTCTCCTCAACCATACCTAGCAGTGGTTGTGTCCTTGGTTTCATTCAAGCTGCAAAACAGCCAGGGCTGCACAGAGAAACCCTGTTTAGGGTAGGGGAGGTGAGAAGGGCTAGGATGCTGCACCGGACTTTGCAATGTGTAACAGGTACCTGTGATGCTAAGGGATTCCTGGAGGCAGGCATGCACTTTGTGCTGAAGGTGACACAGGTAGCCATTATGTCCCTTCTGTCAAAGGCAATCACTGTTCTCTTCCTCATATCTACAATAAAACCCTTTGACAGACTCCTTTAGGCAGATTAAAAACCAGTTTGACAAGTTCCTAAGGAATGCTGACTTTTATCAAATTGCTAGAAATCCCCCTATAGTTCAGGTTAAGCCCATTACTAGATATTTGGACTGACATTTGGAGTTGGGGATTAGAGTTTCCTTTAGAATTGACAAGTTTTGTGTCCTAGGCATAGAGTCTACCCTGAATACGGTTATATACCCAGTGAGACTGTAATTTTTCCTTTGCAGAGGGTATCCGTTGCAGATAGCCTCTTGGTTAGGGGGAGCAGCCTGTGTCCATCCCCAGCCTTCAGTGCTGGGATCCATCTGGCTTGAACCTCCAGGGCTTGTGCATGCTGCCACAGTCTCTGGGAGTCCTCTCACATCTGTTGTATTTGGAAGTCACTGTTTCTTCTGTTGTTGTTGTTTGTTTGTTTTGTTTCAAGACAGAGTTTCTCTGTGCAGCCCTGGCTGTCTTGGAACTCACTCTGTAGACCAGGCTGGCCTCGAACTCAGACATTCACCAGCCTCTGCCTCCCAAGTGCTGGGATTAAAGGCGTGTGCCACTACCACCCTGTCGGAAGACACTGTTTCATTGGAGCCATCTATCACTTCTGACTCTCAGTCTTTCTACCACCTCTTTGGAATACATCCCTGAGCCCTGAAGGGAGAAGTTTGATGAAGATATCCATTTAGGACTGAGTCTCTAACAGTCACACTCTGCCCAGTGTCCAATTGTGAGTCTCTGTATTAGTTTCCATCTACTACAAGAAGAAGCTTTGAGAGGACTGAGGCTGACGCCATGACAGGCTTCAAACTAGCAGTCCAGGAGACTAGGCCTAGATCTGTTTCCCAGAACTGGACAAGTCCAGGCAACTTAGTTACTGGAAACACCATAGGCTGTGGGCAGCCAATCAGAAGCTCCCTGCCACCTGGCCTGAGGCAAGAGCAAGGAGTCAGCAACAGTTTCCAGACTCCCACACCCTCCCAAGCAAGGGTTCTAGAATATACCCAGAGCCCTAGCCAATCCTACAGACCCCCACACCCCTAGAGATCAAGCCAACCAATCTAGATACTCTTCCCTGGATTTCCTATATGTGCTTTAAATTGGGCCTGCAAACTCACCTGGGTGTCAGTGTGTTGGTAAATGATAGATCTCAGCATGCTGGACTTCTGCGAATAAAATACTCCTTGGTTTTGCATACTATTTGAGTCTAGGGTATCATTCTTTATCAAATCCTGGACTCTTACATTTGGGGGCTCATCTGGGATTGGCTGGAAAATTACCCCACCCCACCCCACCCCCAAATAGTGGAGTGTTTTTCTGATTGTTAAGTCTCTCTTTTGTCCATCTCTATATTTGTGTTTTGAGTTTGATCTGGAGGCTGAGAGGGACAAAGCATACTTTGTCATCCATTCAGGGGCAATGGAGGATGATCCTGGCCCCCTACCAGAAGTTGGGGAACTTGATAGATCTTATCAGATTTCTGAACTGGCTAAGGGTCTGTGGGCATCCTGTGCACAGGAAGACCATCTGAGACAGTCTTTTTGTTTTCATTTTCTTGGGAAAGTACTTTTGTGTTTGTGTATGTTCTGTTAAATTTTTCTTTGATTTCTAGGATGGGACAGGCACAGAGCACTTCACTGGGCTTGGTCCTGAACCATTTTAAGGACTTTCACCAAGTCACAGATGTAGGTGGAGGCTCCCTAATTGTCTCTCTCTCTCTCTCTTTTTTTTTTTTTTTTTTTTCTGGTTTTGTCGAGACAGGGTTTCTCTGTGTAGCCCTGGCTGTCCTGGCTCACTCTGTAGACCAGGCTGGCCTCAAACTCAGAAATCCACCTGCCTCTGCCTCCCAAGTGCTGGGATTAAAGGTGTGTGCTACCACTGCCTGGCTGCTAATTGTCTCTTGATTGGGTAAAGATGGCAGAAGCCATTCGTTGGGCAAAGATATAGAGGTGGGTTTTCTGGGTCTCAGGAGGAAGGGGAAGAGATGAGATAGAGAAAGGGCTTTTTTGGGCCAGGCTGTGGAGTGGAGAAGAAAGACACCATGCAGACCTGTGGGTGGCTTCTGCCACCAGATAAATTCTAATATAGAATAGAAGAAGATGGTCTGGTGTTTTCCATCCGCAACAATTTAGGTGAGCAAGAGAGATGGCGCAGCTGCGGGGTGATCGGGGTGATCTAGGTGATCGTTGGCAGTTGGCAGAGCCAGCCACAGCGGGGGTGGAGGTGGGTTAGGAGGGGGCAGGGTGGTGGATGGTTGGTGTAGACCGCTGCTCCCCGCATTTGTGGGAAAACGTGTTAGCTAGCCTCAGGGGCTGAGTAGGCAGCAGGCAGCCGGCTGCTAGTCCCAGAGCCTAGCCGGAGCAAGTGCACCATTTCTAAAATTACACACTGCACACGGAACATTCAGGTCTAATTCCCCCAACCCCCACCCAACAAACTAGTCATCTTTTGCAGGAACCAGTGACCCGCTTTAAAGTAGGATGGCCCGAGGAGGGGACTTTTCATCTTCCCACCATTTACAGGGTGAAGGCTATAGTTTACGAGGGCAGGGGCCACTGGGACCAAGTGCCATAGATCAGCACATGGCAGTACCCTGGTGGAGAAGCTCCCTATTTGGATGGGAATTTCTTTGTCACCAGCCTTGCCACTCCTACCCTTCTTCCTCTATACGAGGGCCAGCCTTGGCCCCTGCCTTGCTCCTCCCTTCTGCTCTCAAGGAGGATGAATCTCTGTCCCCCTCCTTATGATCCTGCTCCTGCCCCCAGCCAACAAAGTAGAGGGGAGAGTGACTCCTGATTCCCATCACTCCACTTGGAGTCCACTTCATACTCAGCCCATACTGCCGCTAGGGCCAACTCTACTGTGGCCTTACTCCTTGTACTGGCTAGTTTTGTGTGTCAACTTGACACAGGCTGGAGTTATCACAGAGAAGGGAGCTTCAGTTGGGGAAGTGCCTCCATGAGATCCAGCTGTGGGGCATTTTCTCAATTAGTGATCAAGGGGGTAGGGCCCCTTGTGGGTGGTGCCATCTCTGGGCTGGAAGTCTTGGGTTCTATAAGAGAGCAGGCTGAGCAAGCCAGGAGAAGCAAGCCAGTAAGGAACATCCCTCCATGGCCTCTGCATCAGCTCCTGCTTCCTGACCTGCTTGAGTTCCAGTTCTGACTTCCTCTGGTGATCAACAGCCATGTGGAAGTATAAGCTGAATAAACCCTTTCCTCCCCAACTTGCTTCATGGTCATGATGTTTATGCAGGAATAGAAACCCTGACTAAGACAAGCTGGTACCAGGAGTGGCTACCTGACCATGTTTTGGGGAGGACTGTGGAAGGACTTTGGAACTTTGAGCTAGAAGAGCAGCCACTGGCTGTTAAGAACTCTGTAAAATGTCTGTGGGAGCTTGGAAGATCATGTTGAGAACAGTGCAGAAATGGAGGCCTGGCTTGTGAAATTTCAGAGGGAAGATTAAAGACTCTTATCAGGGCCATGTTGTTTTGACTGTGAAGATTCTGTCGTTCTGGTTAGCTGGGGCTCAAGTATCAGCTGTGATTAACAAGATACCAGAACTACTAAAGAGAGAACTTTACATTACTGGGACTATTGATGTTGGTTAGCTGGAGCTAAAAAATTAGCGGTGATTAAGGAGAGACCAGCATCATTGAGGTGACATCTTTTGGGAAGGGTTTTCTGAGAGCACAAAGAGGTTGTGTTCCAGAGATAGCCAAGGTTGTACCTTGTGCTGCAGCAGGACTTGGTAATGTGTAAGAGTCACCCAGGTGGTACTGGTTTTGACAGCACAAAGGGGTCATGAAGAGCAGCTGAGGCTCAGCACAATGAGAGGCCATAGAAGTCCATTAGTAAAGGTGCAACCTCAGTTTGTAATTGATGGCCCAGGACTAAAGGTGTCATGCAAAAGAGTTGAGGCTTGGCACCATAAAGACAGTCTATGAAAGGCTATTGGTAAAGCCTGGTTACAGCATTGTTTTGAAAATGCCAGTACCATGCAATGACCACCAAGGACAGCAGCAGCAGTGGAGTATAGGCATCTGGAGCCCAGAACACAAAATGTGTGTTACAAAGGGCAGAGTTGGAGTAGTGACCAAAGCCCTTAGAGGAGCCCAAAAGATCGTGAGTTAGATCCCAGACACTGGTTTTGCTTTTGATTGTGACTGTGCCCTGATATTTTTCCTTCTTAAAAAAAGAATATATTTTAGTAGAGCCCACAGTTAAGAGACTTTGAATTTTAAAAGATATTAGACATTTTAAATTGATCTTTTAATATGTAAAGACTGTGGGACTTTAGATCTTGGGGATCAATAAGAACATAAGGGTTGAGGCTTAATAGTAACGTGTTTGTGTGTCAAGTTGACAAGGGGTCAATTGTACTGGCTAGTTTTGTGTGTCAACTTGACACAGGCTGGAGTTATCACAGAGAAGTGAACTTCAGTTGGGGAAATGCCTCCATGAGATCCAGCTGTGGGGCATTTTCTCAATTAGTGATCAAGGGGGTAGGGCCCCTTGTGGGTGGTGCTATCTCTGGGCTTGGAAGTCTTGAGTTCTATAAGAGAGCGGGCTGAACAAGCCAGGAGAAGCAAGCCAGTAAGGAACATCCCTCCATGGCCTCTGCATCAGCTCCTGCTTCCTGACCTGCTTGAGTTCCAGTCCTGACTTCCTCTGGTGATCAATAGCCATGTGGAAGTAAGCTGAATAAACCCTTTCCTCCCCAACTTGCTTCTTGGTCATGATGTTTGTGCAGGAATAGAAACCCTGACTAAGACATTCCTCCAGGCTACAGTACCCCTCTCCCCCCATGCTCAGGGAGAGAGTTCACATATGTGCCATTTGTCAGTAATGATCTTTACAGTTGGAAGTTGCAGAACCCCCATCTTCAGAGAGACCATCAGCTCTCACAGGTCTTCCAATCATGTGTTTTGTGCTGCAGATTCAATCATGCTGACTCACCTGTCCACCTGGACAACTGTCAGCAACTGCTCCAGGTCCTCGTCATGACAGAGGAGAGAGAGAGAGAGAGGATCATGGAGCCACCCAGAAATTAGTTCCAAGGCCAAATGGGCTACTGCCCACCCAAGCCCAGGCCGTTACGGATGCAGCCTTTCCTTTGACTCTACTCGACTGTGATTTTAACACTGCTGAGGTAGGGAGAGGCTCTGGGTCTACCGACAGGTTCTGATGGGGGCCCTCTGAGTGGCTGGCACACAGCCCGTAAATGTATCTAAGATAAGCCAGGTGATGCAGGGAAAGAATGAGAGCCCCAGGGAATATCTAGAAAGACCTTTTTAAGCTTATAGGGCCTATGTGCCTTTTGACCCAGAAGTCAGAGAGCACTAGTCAGCTGTAAACCTGACTTTTGTTAACCAAGCTGCCCCTGACATCCGTCTGAAGCTTCGGTGCCTGGACAGCTTTGCAGGTGAGCAACCGACTGTGTTAGTAGCCACCGCTGAGAAGATTTACAACAACCGGAAGACCCCAGCATGCTGGACTTCTGCAGAATAAAACACTCTTTGCTTTTGCATACTAAGTGAGTCCAGGGTATTATTCTTTATCGAATCATAGACTTTTACACTTTTACACTTTTCTGGTGATGGCTAAGCAAGATACCACTGATCGATGGGTATAGCAGAATGTCATTAGGGGGCCATTTTATTGCAATGTTCCTTTAGCAAATAGTATTTGCTATTGGAAATATAACAGTATTTGGCTTTTCCCTAGACTCATAGCCTACCGAGTCTCAGGTTCTTGGCTACCCTAGTAGTATTAGGCATGCCTTCTATCTCATGAGTTAGCCCTAAGTCCAGAGAGTTGTTAATCCCTCCCACAACACTTGGGCCACTATTGCAATATATAATTTGTTTTCTAAGATAGGGTTTCTTTGTGTAGCCCAAGCTTTCCTAAAACTAGCAGTTTAGATAAGGCTGGCTTCAGACTCACAGAGCCTGCCTTGGCCTCCCAAGTACAGGAATTACAGGTGTGCGAAACCACCAACTGGCCAGTTTTTTAAATAACTGTAAAGTCAAATAAAACAAAACAAAAAAACAAAAAAAAACAAAAAACCAAAACACGGTGTGGTGGCACACTCCTATAATTCCAATGTCAGAGGCTGGGATAGGAAGCCAGCCAAAACTAAGAGGTTTAGCATTTCTTCTTGGCTCCACCCAACAGTTACCTAGCAAAAGCCAGGTAGGAGCCTGGTTTGTTATAAAAAGACTGTTTGGCCGGGTGGCGGTGGCGGTGGCGGCTGCGGTGGTGGCACACACCTTTAATCCCAGCACTTGGGAGGCAGAGGCAGGCAGATTTCTGAGTTCAAGGCCAGCCTGGTCTACAGAGTGAGTTCCAGGACAGCCAGGGCCACACAGAGAAACCCTGTCTTGAAAAAAAAAAAAAGAAAAGAAAGAAAGAAAAGAAAAGAAAAAAAAGACTGTTTGGCCTCGCTCTCTTGCCTCTCTCTCTCTCTCTCTCTCTCTCTCTCTCTCTCTCTCTCTCTTCTTCCCTGTCTCTTCAGATGTTTCCAGCTGGCCTCTTCCCTTCTTTCTCCCTCCTCTGTCCTGGTTATTGTTAGGTAACTGTTGGGCATAGCCTAGAGGAAATGCTAACACCCATGAGTTCATATATTTGAGTGCTTGTCTGAAGTTGGTGAACTGTTTAGGAAGGATTCGGAGGCCCACCACTGTTGAGGTTGTGTCACTGGAGGTGGCTTTGAGGTTTGAAAAGCCCATGCCAGGCACAGCCTCTTCCTCTCTGCCTCCAAACTTTCAGATAAAGTATAAGCTCTCTACTACTGCTACAGTGCCATGCCTGCCTGCCTGCTGACATGCTCTCTCCCATGGTAATGGTGGACTCACTCTCTGTAAATTTAAGCCTCAATAAACTGTTATTGTATAGATTGCCTTGATCATTGTAGCTGCTTGTATTCTCATGCTAGTTATGTTCCCCTAAAACTGTTTGCAGTGTCCCTCACATAAGACACTGAAGGATCTTGTCCAAAAAGCTGGTTCTGATTGGTATATAAAGATGCTGACAGCTAATGGCTGGGCAGGGCAGACAGAGGCAGGACTTTAGGATTCCCAGGGTTGGAAAAGAGGAAGGAAAAAATACAGAGCTCTGTCATGCTGGGAGAAGGAGAACCAAGACACCACACCTGAGAGACAGAAAACATAGTCGCTGTGTAGGAGCCATGGGAATGCAACTTGAGAGGGGTACACATCTGGGTCTGGGCCAATCAAGATGGAATATAGATTTTAGTTAGTAATAACCCAGGGCCAGGGAAGCGGTGGCACACACCTTTAATCCCAGCACTTGGGAGGCAGAGGCAGGCAGATTTCTGAGTTTAACACCAGCCTAGTCTACAGAGTGAGTTCCAGGACAGCCAGTGCTACAGAGAGAAACCCTGTCTCGAAAAACAAAAACAAAGCAACAACAACAACAACGTAATAACCCAGGACTATCAGACAGGGGTGGATTAGCCACGTGGAGGTTAGAAAGTGGCCCAGACACTGAGCAGTTAAAAGTATATCAAAATATAAATGCGGAGTGTGTCTTTCATTCAGGAACCCAAAACATCAGGACGGGTAGTGAGGAACACGCTGCTGCTGCCAGGACCAATTTGGGTAGCATTAATTGGGTACTGCTACAGGTCATGGTGCACCTTCGCAGAGGTAGGGAAGTAACTAAGACACCCACTCTCTTTGCTGGGTAACTCTTCAAACTATCATCACATACAGCTAAAGCATTCCTTAGCCTTTCTCTGGAGCTCACTGTTCTTCTGAGCTCTTTGGCACCTGTGTTGAATGCTAACACAGTTCTTACCACAACATGTCCAAATTATGATAAGTGGACCCTCAGTCTGAAGGGCAGGCAGGGACCAAGGACCAAGTATAAATATGACCTCCACAGACAGTGGGAGGTAGGCACTGAGCTTTGGTTTGGTTTGCTCCTCATTGGTTCACCTTACATAGTGTCGTTGAGCTCAACCTGAGATAACGCCACCATTGAGAGAAACTCGCCCAAGAACTGCTCCTGTGGCCTCAGGCTGGTTGGAGAGCCTAGTGGTTTCTTCTGGATTGAACTACAGCTGCCTGCTATCTCCTTGCTGAAAGGACTGCACTGTAGCTGCTGGTTCGTGCCTGGTGCCTGTCTGCCTAAAGGGACTGGTCTGCAGCTGCTAAGTCATGTTTAGTGTTTGCTACGGGACTGAACTACTGCCCAAGAAGATCAAACTCGCCCCCAAAGAACTAATGCTGAACAGGTCCACTTCCCCCAGTACCTCTGCTCGGTGGTAGCCTAGCGGAGAGGTTGAGCCCTTGTTAAAAGAGGTTGTAAAGAATCTGTGCCTACCTTGAGCTCTGCCGTATACTGCTGAAAAGAACCCTGGCATATTAGTCTGTGCGGGCCACTCCGACAGGCTTCCTCAGTCTTGGCTGATTAATCAACAGAAGCCCGTGGTTGTTGCCGAGACAAGGTCTCTCTCTTCAGCCAAGACTGCCTTAAGTTCGTGATTCTCCTGCCTCGGGTTCCTGAGTGCTGGTGTTATAAGCATGAACTACCATGTCCATTTTTTTCGTCACAGCCCAGTGAACTAGAAATTGAAGATCAAGGTGACAGCAGATTTGATTTCCATTGAGGCCTGGCTCTTTGGCTGGCACATGGTTTACTACTTCTGGGTTCTCATGTGACCTTTTCTTTGTTCTCAATAACAAGTGAGATCTGGGTCTCTCCTTCGCTTCTCCTCATCCTTTTTTTGTTTGTTTTTTTGTTTTTTGTTTTCCGAGACAGGGTTTCTCTGTGTAGCCCTGGCTGTCCTGGAACTCACTCTGTAGACCAGGCTGGCCTCGAACTCAGAAATCCACCTGCCTCTGCCTCCCAAGTGCTGGGATTAAAGGCGTGTGCCACCACCGCCCGGCCCTTCTCCTCATCCTTTAAATAGTTTTTTGGAAGGCACGGGCTCAGTGATTAAGAACACTATCGGGCTGGCGAGATGGCTCAACGGGGAAAAGCACCAACTGCTCTTTGGAAGGTCATGAGTTCAAATCCCAGCAACCACATGGTGGCTCACAACCACCCGTAATGAGATCTCGCGCCCTCCTCTGGTGTGTCTGAAGACAGGTACAGTGTACTTACATATAATAAATAAATCTTAAAAAACAAAACAAAACACTATCTACTCTTCCAGAGGTACTGCCGGACTGTCCCTGACCCGCCAGCCACTCAGTAATGATGCACAAACAATTATTATTTATTATGTAGCTCATTAGCTTAGGCTATTTCTCAACTAGCTCATATACCTTAATTAAGCCGTTTATTCTAACCTAAGGCCTGCCCTGTGGCTGGTGAGTGACCACTGCTCAGTACTGGCATCTGTTTCTTCCAGCTTCTGACCCTTACCCAGAGTTCCTATCTCTGCTCGGAAGTTCTGCCTTTCCACTCCTGCTTTGCTAAAGGCCATTCAGCTCATTATTAAACTAACCAGAAGGTGGTGGAGAAGATGTTTACAAAACACTAAAACGGGTGATGCTTCACAAAAATGACAATACCAGAGTCTGGACTGGACTTGCACCTCAATGCAGAAATCAGCATTTAAATAGTACAAAGATAAAAATAAATAAATAAATAAATAAAATACAAAGATAACTTTTACACAGTGCACAAGGGATCCCGACACCGAGCACTCAAGCTGTAATCCCAGCATCCAGAGGGTAGCTCACACCCACTCATTAAGTCCTATTTCAAGGACTCTCACACCCTCTTCTGGGCTCTGTAGATGTATGCAAGTATACAAGGACAACATCCATATACACAAATAAAATTAAAAATTAAACTAAAGATTGCATTTATTTACTTGTTTATGGAGCTAGAAGCTGTGCAAGTACCATGCTTGTGTGTGTGTGTGTGTGTGTGTGTGTGTGTGTGTTTGTGTGTCTTGAGGTCAGAGGACAATTTACAGGAGTTGTGTTCTTTCCTTCCACAATATGGGTTCTGGAGATTAAACCCCAGGACTTTGGGGTGCGCAGCAGGCAACTTTACCTAGTGAGCATTGGTCTTTTTTTCTTTTGAAATGTCTTAAGGAAGGTCAGGTTGCCCTGACCTCACACTCCCGTCTTAGGAGCCCCATCTTGAAGGTAAAGAAAGGGTTTTTCTCTTCTCCTGATGGATGCCCAGAAGATGTTTTATAGGTCAAAGGTTCCTTCTTTCCCAGCTGGAGGAAACTTTATCTGAAAAAATGACCCCTGTCTGCGGCTTTACAGGTCTAAGGGTCCCTCCCTCCCTGCTGCGAAAGGGGTCATTATTATTTAAAAACCAGCTCTCACCCTGCTCAAGGTGTGATTTCTTCGGCCTTTAGACTTTAAGAACCCCTGCAAGAATGCCTTGCTTTCTACTATGAGTTCTGTTGGCTTAATAAGCATGGTCATCTGTAACTTTCTCTCTTGGAGTATTTCCCTTCCGTCCTTCCATTTCCAGCTGTGTGTTTGGGGTTAGAAAGCTTGTTATTATCTAGGAGTCCGAAACCTTGTCTTAAAAAAACAAAAAGTTAGGGGGGACACTTAGCTGTGTGTTTGGGATTAGAAAGTTCATCTGGAAGTCCCAGCTCCTCTGTCTTAACATGTGGCCAACTTTTATGAGATTTTTAAAGATTTATTTATTTATTTATTATATACACAGTGTTCTGCCTGTATATATGCCTGCATTTCAGACGAGGGCACCAGATCTCATTATAGATGGTTGTGAGCCACCATGTAGTTGCTGGGAATTGAACCCAGGACCTCTGGAAGAGCAGTCAGTGCTCTCAACCTCTAAGCCATTTCTCCAGCCCTTTTAAGAGATTTTTAAGGGGCTGAACTGAGATCATTTATACACCAGCAATGACTTGTTGCTGTTTTACCACATCATCTGAAAGAACACAGCATGGCTTTCAGTTTCTTGTGTCATTTCCCCTATGAGCAAGGAAGTGCTGTCATCCTGTAGGAAGGCCTAGGGGTACTCGCAGCCTATTCTTGCAGAAGAGTTGGGGGAAGCTTGCCCTGAGAGCACCAATTCACGAGAGGGCATCCGTTCCCTAGTGCTTCTCACAGAAGCTGCAGAACAGACTGAGGATGCTATTGACAAGATGGATGGCCACCAGGAGAAGCTGGAGGAGGCTGATGCACAGGAGGATGGAGAAGAAGGCCACGTGCCAAATCACAGCTTTAGAGGGCTCCAGGCAGACGGATGTCCAAAGTGAATGGTCATACAGATAATTCCTAGACCCAAGAAGGAGGTCGGGGGTCGGGAATAAAGAAGAAAAGACAATCAACGAATTCCAATAGAAAACCCAGGGTTGGGCTTCCCTGGCTGAAATCACAGGACTGGGCTGATGAATGACTGTTACCTGTTGCTCAGATCTTTAAAGGGATAGCCGAACTGCCAAGCTTGTGTCTGATTGAAGGATGAGACATCGAACATGCAAAAGGGACCATCTTTCAAGGCTACTCCAGAAGTGACAAAGCACGTCACAGCCCCAAGCAGGGCCAGGCCACTTGACAACAGAGCAGTGAGCACCTGCAGAAGAGGCAGAAGACATCCAGCTCACACAGAGCTGTGGTCAGTGGGGAGGCGGAGTGATATGGCTAAACTAAGTCTTACTTCTCTGGTGGCCAGGCATTCTCCTACCTTTAAAACACGTGTCCACGATGTCTGTTGCTGGGTAGAGTCAAGATGAGATTGCTGAGAAAGGACAGACAGATGGACAGACAGACAGGCACATGGATCTGCATCTCCTCACTGCACAGGGTCTTTGGACCTTTGAACAGGTTGATACTCTCTTCTATGGCAGTATCTCAGCTCTGAGCTAGCAAACTGTTCATTGCATGTTCACTTTTCTCCTCTAGTGACAAGCTATGGGTTTTAAAGCTCCACAATCCTCACTTGTAGTCTTTCTTTTCCAAATCAAGTATAAAAGGCAGATAAGGAACTGGCTCTCATGTTAGAGGACTCAGACTTGGTTAATCTGACAGAAGCCCAGCATCATGGTTCTCGCAGTGCACCAAGGGCGCATCACTTGGGAACACTCGTTGAAGTACAGATTCTCTCCGATCCAGCCCTGATTTCCTGGGTCAGAAACCCAGGATGAGACTGAGCAATTTGTGTTTTAGCAAATCCTTTGGAAAATTGGATGTTCACTCAAGCCTAAGAGAACAGAAAGCAGTGAATGAAATGTGTGTTTATACTTAATGTTTTAGCATGGAACTCAGTCAGAGATTTCCCAGTGTGTGCGTGGCTGTGGGAATCAGCAGATAGCATGGGGAGTGGTAGTGTAAGAATTTAGCAAACAGGGACACCTCATAAAAATACTGAGGAGGCAGGAATGTCCATTAAGCCTAAAGACAGAGAGCTTCAGAAGGGATTACTGAGCAAACATCCATCCCCAGGAGATGCCCTAATTGCAGGGGGTAATGCCTGGTTCCAGGGAATGTCCCCAGTAGGGGTGGATCTTCCCCCACCCCTCCTACAACCGGTATCTCCTCCTCACCTGGGGCACAGACTCAATGAGGTCAATGGACTCAAAAGACAATGGGCTCCACCAATGAGAGATAACCAACTCATGCTGTAAACCTATGTGCTGGGAAGCTATAAAAAGTGTGGGCTTTTGCTCCTTCGGGTCGCCTTTGCCTGAATGCTGGACAACCCCAGTATACTGGATCATTAAAAACCTCATGTTAATTGCATCATTCTCCATCTCTGTTTTTATGAGTGGGACGATATCCTGGATTCAGTTCTCCAAAGCTTACAACAGTAGCAACGAGGCAGAGATTAATGGCTGGGAGTGAACAAGCAATCTATACATTTGTCAATTTGATGCAGATTACAGAGTCACCCGTGAGGAGGAAACTTTAACTGAGGACTTGGCCCTTAGGCATGTGTGCATAGAATTTTAATTGTTGACTGAAGTGGGGGAGGGGCAGCCCACTGTGCATGGGGCCATCCTTGGGCAGTTGGTCCTCAGAGGTATAAAAAAGGTAGCTGAGCCAAGCAGTGGTGGTTCACAACTTTAATCCCAGCATTTAGGAGGCAGAGACATGCAGACTTCTGAGTTTGAGGCCAGTCTGGTCTACAGAGTGAGTTCCAGGACAGCCAGGGCTATACAGAGAAACCCTGTATTATCTGTAGGGTAGAAGAATTAAATATATATTAGATATAAATTGGTGGTTGGGTTATTTCTAATGGTAAGAAAAGAATCTCTGTGTGGGCACACATATAAATAGCTCTCTCTCTCTCTCTTTCTCTTTCTGTGTGTGTGTGTGTGTGTGTGTGTGTGTGTGTGAGAGAGAGAGAGAGAGAGAGAGAGAGACATGTATATGGTTTGTTTTGTTTGTATGTTGGTTTCAGTGCTGAGAATCCACCCCAGTACCTCAGTAGCAAATGCTCTACTACTGAGCTACATCCCAGCCCTCTAAGAAAATACTAAACTAGTCAAGCACCAGCAAAGTGCTTCGCACCTATAATCCCAGCACTAGGGAGATGAGGCAGGAGGAAGACAAATTCAAGGCTAGCTCTAGGCTACATAGTGAAAACTTGCCTCAAGAAAACTCAAATAGGGATTGGAAAAAATGGCTCAGCCCTTAAGAGAACGTGCTTGCCCTTCCAGAGGATCTGAGTTTTTTTCCCAGCACCCACAGAACAGCTCACAACTATCTGGAACGCCAGCCCCAGAGGATCTGACAGCTTCTCCTGGCCCCCAGAGACGCAAGGCACACAAGCGGCACCCAAACATACAAGCAGCCAAAACACTAGACACACATGAAATCAGATGATAAAAATTAAAAAAAAAAAAAAAAAGCTACTAAGCCAGGAAATTTTCTATAAAAGATATATGATTATAGTATACTTAAATCCTATTCGTACTAATCAGTATATCAGAGAAAGAGTTTATCACATTTCTGTGGACATCTGGCTTCATTAGCCACTTCCTCCTTTGCCCTGAGCAACTCCCTTCTTACAAATAAGCTGGAAAAATAACGCTGCTTGTCATGAGTTTGGAGTTGTTAGAGTTGTTAAAGGGCAGTTAGGAACTGACTTCCAGCCTAAAGACTAACCCTGCCCCTGGAGCCCTCTGCCTCTAGGAACTGACTTCCAGCCTAAAGACTAACCCTGCCCCCGGAGCCCTCTGCCTCTAGAGCAGAAAGTGTGGGAGTTGTGTTAACGGGGCGGGGATTGCTGCTTACCTGCAGGCAGGGTGCACTCTTCCTGAAGCTGCCTGTCATGAAGATGAGAGTCACTGCCAGGAGAACCTGGAGAGCAGGGAAGTGTGTTACCAGGGGACTGGGTGGGGCCAGAGGGATGTCTCTCCCTAGTTAAGAACACTGATGCTCTCTCAGAGGGCTCAGGTTTGGTTTCCAGCATACACAGTGGCTTACAACCTGTTACTCCAGTTCCAACACCCTCTTCTGGCCTCTGAAATTTCCTGCACTCACACAGTGCACATACATACATTCAGTCAAAACACCCGCACACATAAAAATAAACAGATCTAAAAGAGACTGGGTGATTTGCGTTTCTAGTGCCAATCACCTTAGGGCTCAGGTTGAAGGTTTAGCCTGATTTGACTCTGTAGGTGCCAACATTCATCTAGGGCTTCCTGGATCCAAGCTAAACATCCAGCAACCCATGACAAGTCCCCCTTTTCTTTGGACTGTTTATGGACCCAACACCACCTCTCAGCTCCATTCCTAAGAGGCTTTGGGAATTCCTCCTCACTGAACCCAAAACACATACCATGAGGCCTCCTCCCCAGAGCCCAGAGCCCAGCATGGCATGTTTGCCAATAAGGCCCCTCATCAGGTAGGTCACATCCCAGTTAGGAAAGAGTAGTGCGATGTTGGCGCCAGCAGCACACAGGGATGTGGTCCCCAGACTCAGCCCTAGGAAGCGGGAGCAGGTCCGTGAGCAGGCCACCACACGGGGAAAGGGCAGCATCCTGAAACAATGAGAGAGGGTCACGGCAGAGCAGGGCAGGCATGCCCAACAGGATGTGGTACAAGACAGAGTGGAGATGGCTTCTGTGACTAGGTCGTATCAAGGACATCAGCAGGGCTTTGTAAACATGCTGTCTCTCTAAGCCTTCCCCAATATATAGGCGGCATTACATCCTCCATTTTCTGCCAAGCTCTGACCACACATGTTTCCATAGTCCATCATACTTTGTGTGTATGCTATTATAACCAGTAAGATTATTTCTCTATTTTTCTTTTAAAATTGTATTACATTTTATTCATTTGGGGGGGGGGGAGGATGGGCATACATCACAGATTTAAAAGTCAAAGGACAATTTTTTTTCTTTCTTTCTCTTTCTCTCTTTTCTGCCTTCCTTCCTTTCTTTTCTTTAATTTTTTGAGACAAGGGTTTCTCTGTGTAGCCTAGGTTATCCTAGAACCCCCTCTGTAGACTAGGCTGGTTTCAAACTCACAAAGATCCAACTGCCTCTGCCTCCTACCACTGGGATTAAAGATATGTGTTACCACCACCTGTTCAACATCCTTTGAAGAAAAATTATTTATTTAATGTATATAAATGTTTTGTCTGCATGTACATCCATCTTTATACCAGAATAGGTCATCTGATCCCATGAGACTACAGTTATAGATGGTTGTGAGCCACTGTGTGGGTGTGGGAACTGATCCCCTGAAGGAGCAGTCAGTGCTCTTAACCACTGAGCCATCTGGATGACCCCTAAAGGACAGATTTTAAGGGTCTGTTCTCTTCTTCCATCATGGGGTCCGAGTGTAAGACTCAAAGTGAACCTTAGCTACTGGGAGACCCCCCAACTGAGACTCATTAGGAGTTCCATGCAAAAGCAACAGGTTTATTTTTTCCAGCATGCTGGGGTGGTCCTGCACCCAAAGGAGAGGCGACCCCTTCTCTTTCTTTCATAAGTCTTTTATACAATGTGAGGGCAGATTATAGCAATAGCAACTCAGCACATAATGATTGGTGGTTCTAGTGACCTTTACATTAATTGGCTGGGTATGGAGGGGACTCAGGGGCCTTCCCTAAGGCCTGGTAGGAAGTTCCACAGGAAGTTCCAAGTCGGGGCTCTCTCACCAGGGATGGAACTCAACTTGTCAAGCTTGGTGGCAAGCACCTGCTGGGTCATCTCAACAGCTCAATGATTCTTTCTATTTAATAAAGCTTTTAAAGGTGTCATCAAGATGCCCACTTTTGGGACTGGTGAGATGGCTCAGTGGGTAAGAGCACCGATTGCTCTTGCGAAGGTCATGCGTTCAAATCCCAGCAACCACATGGTGGCTCACAACCACCTGTAATGAGATCTGACGCCCTCTTCTGGTGTGTCTGAAGACAGCTACAGTGTACTTATAATAAATACATAATAAATAAATCTTTTTAAAAAAAGATGCCCACTTTTCATGCTTTGTGTCAGTGTTATTATTTTGATGTTGTTTGTGTTGTGGTTTGTTTTTTGAGACAGGGTCTCACTATGTAACATTGGCTGGTCAAGTGTGTAGAATAAGTTGGCCTCAAACTCAAGAGATCTGTCTGCCTCTCAAGCGCTGGGATCCAAGGTATGTGGCACCACACCTGGCTATCAGTGGTGTTCTTATTGTTTGTCCAGTGTAATAAGAAAAAAAGGCCATAAACAGGAAGTAACATTATTCAAAGATAATCTGGTTATATATGTAGAAAATCCTAAGCAGTCTACTAAAAATTACTTGAATAAGTGAGTTTGGCAAAGGATATAGAACAAAATATTAATATTATATTATATTCTATATACAGTTGAGGTTTACTTTAAAAGATATCTATAATAGCATAGACTAAAAATAGCCATGGATATCTTTAACAATGGGCACGAGATGTGTGTGCTAAGAATTACAGGGCATTGTGGAGAAAAGGAAAACATGAATGACCAAGGCCAGCATGGTTGTTCATACCTGTAGTCTTACATGGGAAGGTGAGGCAGGGGAAGAAAGATCATATAAGCCCAGGTGTTTAATGCTAACCTGGGGGTGGGGATGAAGGGGAAGGAAGAAGGGGAAGGAAGAAGGGAGAGAGAGACAGAGGGACAGGGACAGAGACAGACAGAAGACCTGCCATTGTTAGAAGTTTGTTTTACTTGAGACAAGGTCTCACTATGTAGCCTGGTCAACCTGGATCTCACCATGTAAACCAGCCTGGCCTCAGACTCACAGAGATCAGCCTGCCTCTGCTTTTGGGAGTGCATCACCAACTATACCTTGCCTTGTTAGCTTGTGTAAGCTCCAGTTTATGGTAAGAAGATGGCTGCTGTAAACAGCCCTTTAGAGGCAGGCTCTCTCCTCAGCTGGTCCCCACTGCCCTTGGTGGCTTATGATTCCCCTCAGCCCATCTTCTCCCCACTCTCCCTAACCACCTACTTCTCACTGCCGTCTTCTTGTTCTGTGTAGTGTGTGGCCTTTACCAAGCCCTTTCACATAGAATAAGGTAGCTTGTTCCAAGTGAAAGGATGTCTGGGTCTTGCTAGTGGAGCTGGGGGTGGGTGTGAAGGACAGCTCTCACCTGAGACCTGGAGGGAAGAGGGTAGTGAGGAGCTAGGAAAGATGATGCACGTCTCCTTGCTCCAGATTCAGCTTCGAAGCCCCTGTGAGGACCTGACCCTTGTCCAGTTATGGAGAGACTAGGCCCTTAGACAATATTCCTCCCTGCCATGCTGGAGGTTGTGGGGTTCCCCCCTTGTACCGATTTCCTCATCATCGTGTGATCTAGGCAGTCTTCCCTCCTGAGATTACCTTGCCATTTAAGGGCAGTGTTCTGCTTGTGACATTAACCCACTGCCTCTCAGAAGACTGATTTTGTCCGGCCCAGGAAGGACGGACTGAAGGCCTGATAGGTTACTGGCCACCCAGGAATGTGTTTGGAACCTAGCCCAGGAACTGCTGTTGATGAGGAATGCCTTCAGCACCTGCTCAACCATATGACTGTTTTGAAAACCCCACCAAATACCAAAACCAAACTCTCCTGTGCCGTTTCCTCTCAGGAGAGCCAAAGGAAGGGCTGGGACATTAGTGAGCCTGCTCCAGACCTGGCGGCACACACCTATGACCCCAGATTTGGGAAGTAGGGTCAAAGAGATTAGGAGTTCAAGACTGTTCTCCACATAGTGAGTTTGAGGCCTACCATGGCTACAAGAGACCCTGCCTCAACAAGCAGAGAATCAAACAAGAAAAGACTCAAAGTTATTACTGAACTTTAGGGAATCAATAAATGAATAATTCTTGAAGTCAGACATGGTGATGTGTGCCTCCTATGCCAGCACACACATTGGGGTTGGAAACAAGAGATTTAGAGTTCAAGGCCAGCCTTGGCTACAATGTGTATTTGAGGCCAGCCTAGGGTACATGAGCCTAGGCTAAACCAAACCAAACCGCAAAACAAAATAAATTTAAACAAGTAGAAAAAAAACCCCACAAAGCTGAGTGTGTTTTTTGGGTGAGTGGAATTTAGAGAGCACACAACTGAACACAACAGGCTCACAGTGTCTTGGTGAGTGCCAAGCCAGCATCAGCTTGGCCAAGACATAAAGTGGGGAAGGATGTTTACATGGACTGTCCAGGAAAGCAAACGGAGCAAGAGGATTTTATTCGAGGGTCTAATTCATAGTTATACCAGGGTGGTCCCACTGTATGTAAGTATATGTACATAAGCATGCTCAGTTAACTCATCCGAGCAAGCTCGAGTTATCTAAAAATGAAAAACTAGAAAGTTTTCAAGGGGGTTGGTACAGATACATGTCGAATCGACAGAAAGAAATGTCTCTGGGCATGCCCAGCTTGCAACATAAAATTTTAACTGAAGTGGAAAACAATACCTTGGAGGGGTACTAACACAAGAGTGTGTCCCTGCAGGCTCTAGCCCTGCTTAGTCACTAGTAACCCTTGGCTGGCCTGTCCTGAGAAGAGCAAGGGGGGTCCTACTCCATCTAAAGAAAAAGGATGCTGGGACTTGGTTTGCCTTTCACTTCCTCTCTGAGACTGTCCTCTTAGAAACCACAATGCCCTGAGATAGCCTTCTAAACATGTGAGGCAGATGAGCAAAGAGCTTGGCTCATTTTCTCGTGGGCAGAGGCAGATGAGATCAGAAGGTCAACTTTGGTTTTGTTTCGGTTTTGAGACAGGGTCTCTTGTAGTGGAGGCTGGCCTTGAATTTCTGATCTTTCTGTCTCTACCCCCCACGTGCTAGGACCTCAGGCATGCACCATTATGCTCCAAAGGTCAAATCTTAAAACTAGGCTGTAGAGGAGGCCCTCGTTCCAACCTGAGGTGCAGGCTGTGTGAACCAACCATCAGCTGCTGTCTGGGCACAGGAGCACTTGCCTGGGAGGAAGAGCACCAATTCTGTGTCTGTTTTCCCCACTCCTATCTTTCCCTGCATCCCTTAGTGGATGTTAAGCAAATGCCCAGACATGGTCAGACAACTGCGCTAGAACCTAGGGAGAAAATGGTGGAAGAAAAAAATAAAGTTCCTTTTCTCCAAGACTATAAAGCTAAGGGAACAGGCACAAAGCAAAGAGAATAAAGTACAGTAAGGGCAGAAGCTCTCACAGGACTGCTTGATGCTTGCCTGTAAGACAAGGCCTCCTGGAAGAAGCGCTGTCATGGCAAAAGCTGACTATTGAGAAGGCACTGGATGGGAAAGGTATTCTAGGCAGGTACAGAGACCTGAAGTTCACCAAGACACCGTTCGCTGAGAGACAGCCTAGAGTCACAGTGGTTAAGCGACAGAACCGGGACTCTGTATTGCAAGACTGGTGCTTTTAACTGCTGAGGCCTCCTGGCCTAGGATATATCATTTTAGTGGACCCTCCCATCTCTCTTACCTGTTTCTGATGGCAAGAATCAGGATGGGAGAACGAGAATGTGGAGAAGACGCTCTGTTCAAAATGGGCCTTGGCTCTGGCAGCCCCAGCCAGCCAGGCTTGCAGGGTCAGGAAGGTTCTGCATATGTAGCGGTAGCCCCGGCATTCATGTATACATACTTGAGTGGGGGTGTGTGTCCACAGCTGCCCACGGGCCTCCACTGAAAAATCATTCTGTCCCAGGCGAACCCTGTGCTCATGACCCACATGTGCTCACTTTCATGTGATTCCAAGGAAGGAAGCATGGGCTCACAAGCTCAACGGTTTTAATGAGTCACTGATGCACCCAGGAGCAGTCCCCTCAGCTGCCTCTGCCACCAGCGCCCTTGCCACACTGGCTGCTCCATCCAGCTGTGTCATCCTTCCCTGTACCATCCGGGTTCCTCCAAGGGAGCAACCCTGAGCACGGCCTACCCTTTCTTCCTTCTCACCCCACTTTCTCGGCCTCGTCGTCTTTCTTCTCCCTCTTATGTTCAAGCATAGGGCATCATCCCGGAATGTCACAGTTGCACAAACACTGTGTGCTGCACTGTAATGGTTCCAGGCCCGCCTTTGGTAAGCTCCTATTCAAGGCCCTAGCCACTAGATGTGGAAGCTCCCTGCCATCCTAAAAAACAGAAGTGGAAGCAGGAACTCCTGTTTCAAAAGCAAGATAGAACAAAAGCAAAAACTAATAGCTTAAAATCCATCTGTGTCACATTAACAGCAAAGATGACAATACCCAAAAATTTCTGTATCATTTTTTCAAGAAGCCAGGTAAAGCATTCCTCCTTAATTAACTTCCTTTCTCACACTTAGCAGGGATACTTACAGAGACAGAGTACACTATACTTGGTTCTTGGTTGTGCAGCCAGTTTAAGAATTTGTAGAAAATAAACCAGGCAGTGGTGACGCACGCCTTTAATCCCAGTGCTTAGAAGGCAGAGGCAGGTAGATCTCTTGAGTTTGAGGCCAGCCTGATCTACAGATTACGTTCTAAATCAGCCAAAGGTGCGCAGAGAAACCTTGTCTCAAAAAAACAAAAAGAGGGGAAAAATAATTTATAAAAGGTAGAATTAAGTTCACCAATTCTAGAAGTGGAGTGAGACACAAATGGCTTTTAAAATTATTCTTGTAATGTGTATAGGAATTTTGTGTGTGTGCCTGGTACCAGTGAGACCAGGGAGAGCGTTGGATCCCCTGATATTGGAGTGACAGATGGTTATGAGCCATCATGTGGATGCCAGGAATCAAACCCAGGCCCTTTGCTCTTAACCACCTTCCCAGGCCCAACCACAGGCATTTTAGCCATTCAAATGGTCTTGTAGAATGGGAACTTCAGTTCAGACAGCTGGTCCTAGAACAACGGTTCTTAATCTGTGGGTGGAGACCCATTAGGGTGCAGGGTTGGATGGCTGTTTCCCAGGGGTAGCCTACTATCATGGGAAAACAGATATTTACATTACGATTCATAACAGTTGCAAAAGTACAGTTTAAAGTAGCAACGGGAATAATTTTATGGTTGGGGTCATTACCACATGAAGAACTGTATTAAAGGACCGTAGCATTAGGGAGAGAACCACTGTCCTGGAGAGCGAAGGCTGGATCTTTCCTGACCTGAACACCCTGAACCCAGCGGGATAGGAATTCAAGAATTATCTGACTATTGAGTTAATTCTTTTTTTGTTTTGTTTTTTTTTTTTGTTTTTTTTTTTTAAAGACAGGGTTTCTCTGTGTAGCCCTGGCTGTCCTGGAACTCACTCTGTAGACCAGGCTGGCCTCGAACTCAGAAATCTGCCTGCCTCTACCTCCCAAGTGCTGGGATCAAAGGCGTGCACCACCACCACCCAGCAACAACAGGAATCTTATATGTGGTTTCTGTTAGAACATCTTATATTTTATAATTAGTATAATTAGAATGCCAATCATCAGTTATGTTAGCTTCTTAGTATGTTTCCACCCCATAGGCTTACTTAATGGCTAAAAATTCTTGTATAGGGTTTATTTATTTATTCATTAGAACTATTTACTTAATTTACATATATGAGTACACTGTAACTGTCTTCAGACACGCCAGAAGAGGGCATCAGATCCTATTACAGATGGTTGTGAGTCACCATGTGGTTGCTGGGAATTGAATTCAGGACCTCTGGAAGAGCAGCCAGTGCTCTTTACCTCTAAGCCATCTCTCCAGACCTGGGTATTATTTATTTTTGATTTTACTAGACAGGGTTTCTCTGTGTAGCCTTGGCTGTCCTAGAACAATAGCTCTATAGACCGAACTGGCCTTGAACCCACAGAGATCCAGTTGCCTCTGCCTCCAGAGTGCTGGGATCAAAGGTGTGTGCCAGCACTGCCCAGCTTGTATGAATATTATGAGACTACTACCTGTGTAATAAGGGAAAGGGCTTTAATTGGCTTTAAAGTGGAAAGAGCAGAGCTTAGTGGGGAATTGTGTAATGGCAGCTGGGTCAATGCTCCTTAGGCCCAATTTGTGACAAGCTGATGATTAATCTTATAAACACAATAAACAAACTATCTACTTGAAGGCTGTCAAGATGGCTCAGTGGGTAAAGGTATTTGCCTTCAAGAGTGAAGATCTCAGGCCGGGCGGGGTGGCGCACGCCTTTAATCCCAGCACTTGGGAGGCAGAGGCAGGCGGATTTCTGAGTTCGAGGCCAGCCTGGTCTACAGAGTGAGTTCCAGGACAGCCAGGGCTACACAGAGAAACCCTGTCTCGAAAAAAAAAAAAAAAAAAAAAAAGAGTGAAGATCTCTGGGACCCACATGGTGGAAGAGAATTCACTCCTGCAAGTTGTCCTCTGACCTCCACACAAGTGCTGTGACACACACACCGTAAATGTAACTTTTAAATGTTTACAAAGAATCTCCATGCATACTTGCCATAAACAAGTTTGCAAAGGCCAGCATCTGCTCAGTTTCCTCATCCTGCTCAGCTCTGGGAGCAACAGAGCGCTGGTAAGCATCCTTGCTCATAGGTGCTGGCCTCAGAATTTGGCTCTGACAGATGGGATCCAGACCTCACAGTGCATTTGCAGGCAGGAGCAAAGGAATGGTGGAGATCAAGATTATGAACAGGGCTGGGGTGGGAAAGTTAATGCCACACAAGTCTTCCTCAGGATGAAAGGCCTAGGAAAAATAGATCAGCTGTTCCGTTCTCAGGGATACTGAGAGTTGGGCTCTGAGCCAGGAGAAGAGGAAGTGAAGGTAATAGAATCTGGAGGAAGGGAAAGGGGAAATGACAGGCCCCGCAGGCCATCTGTCTTCCAGTCCTAAGAGTGACTAATCCTCCTCCACTAATAGCTGACAGAACAGAGCACATTCCCTTAATAGGAGGAAAAAAGGAAGTTTCAGGAGGTTGAAAGAGACACCATCAGTCACCTGAGAGGAAGTCTGGGTGTTATTCTTTACTTCCTTAGTATAAAAATATTGTAAACTTGAGCCTACTCAAGCTAGGCTACAATCCCAGTGCACTGAAACTGCTTTTGGTTTTTAGTGACTACTCTAGTAAACACTTAACTGACCCTTTTTTGTTTGTTTGTTTGTTTGTCAAGACAGGGTTTCTCTGTGTAGCCCTGGCTGCCCTCGAACTCAGAAATCCGCCTGCCTCTGCCTCCCATGTGCTGGGATCAAAGGCGTGCGCCACCACCGCCCGGCTAACTAACCCCTTTTACTTGCCCACTGCAGCATGAGATGTGGTTAGGTCTTGATTCCTGAACATCCTCCACTGGTTCCCTGGCAGCTCCCTGGGTTTCCTCCCTCACTGGCAAACCCTCCATGACTACAGGTCTCTCTAGGTGATCCTAGGTTTTGGCCCCTCCAGGGAACTGGACCCCTCTCAGCACTGAACCTCACTTACACCGATGTTTCTCAGTCTGATTGCAACCCCCTCCCTATCCCACCCCTGCCTCCTCACAGCATGTTTCTGGCATTAGTTTCCTGTGCTAGGCCTGTAATTAGAAGTTAATACCTGGAGAATAAGGCCGCTTTGGCAACCACGTCTGATGCATTCAACAAGGTGCCCACATGCCAGAAACCTGAGTCATTCATGTTTTCTCATAATCCCAGATCAAACCGAACGCTCCAGTTTCCACCTCCCAGTGCCTCTAAACCACACATTACTCTCCAACCTCCCTATATTCACCACACGCCACACACTGGCTCCTTCAGAACCTCAGCTTCTCGCTCCTCTCTCTGCATAATAAAATACCTTTACATTTATTCTCTTGCTCTTAGATTACTTGGCCAGCCTTCAGATCAGGCTTCAGTAAGAAAATGAATTCCTCGACAGACATCCTATTTATGCACCCCCCAACCCCGGCCTTTCCTGTACTGGGTGTTAGCTAGCATTCCTTCTAGGCTCTGCCCAGCAGTTACCTGGCTTAGAGTAAAAGAGGCTGTTTGTCCCCTTCTCCATCTTGTTCTTATTCTCTGACTCATCTCCCCCTGATCCCTTTCTCCCTCTTTCCTTCCCCCATCCCCCCACCCCCACCCCTACTCCTGGCCGGCCTCTTCTCTCTCTCTCTCTCCCTTCTCAAGTCCCCTCCTCATGCCCTAAATAAACTCTATTCTATACTATATCCGTCCTGTGGCTGATACCTCAGGAACACCCCCTCCCACCTCACCATACATCACTCTACAAAACATATCCTTGGCTCCTTTGTTATAAAGCACAACACTGAGGACTGAACCTTGAAAAAGGTAGACAGCACCCCACCAGTTCTTATTCTCCCTACCTCATCAATATTCTAGTTAAAACTAAACCCCCACTGACTCATTTTTATATCATAGTCAAATCTGTGGTCTTGCCCATCCCCTGGGGCAGGGACTGTGTTACTTTACCATCTTTCTCACAGCTTTTTATTGCTGTTCACTTTTTGAGACAAGGTCTTATTCTGTAGCCTAGGGTGGCCTCCAACTCAAGGCAATCCTTCTGTTTCAGCCTTCCAAATGCAGAGATTACAGGTGTTTTGGAACATGGTACCCTGGCATTCAGGAACACTAACAGTTCAAATAAAGAAGCACAAGCTGACCCTTGGTGAGCTAGGCAGCATCCACAGTGCCTACTTACACAACTTGATCATATCTCCTGGATTTTTTGCCAGTTAGTAACTATTTCCCCTTATTTGTTTAAGTGGAGTTTTTGGTTTGGTTTTTTGAAATATGACCTCAGACAGGCAGACCTACTTGTCATGTAGATCCCGATGACCTTTGACTATTCATCTCTTCACCTCCAAGTGCTAGGATTACAAGGAGGTACCGCTATGTACCATAGTGACTTCTAGTGCTATTATTATTGGTCTGAGAGATTAAACACTTCATTGCCCTCATTTATTAAATATGTAATTATACTTAGTAACACTCTAGTCAAAATGTTCAATTATTACTTAAGGAAAATATATCCGCAAACAACATCTGGCAAATACAGACTAACCTTTGTCAATAAAAACCAAGTGTCACTGGGCAGTGGTGGCGCACACCTTTAATCCCAGCACTTAAGAGGCAGAGGCAGGTGGATTTCTGAGTTCCAGGACAGCCAGGGCTACACAGAGAAACCCTGTCTCGAAAAAACAAAACAAAACAAAAAAACCAAGTGTCTCGGTTTGTTTGTTGGTTGACATTTTTGTTTGGTTTTTCTTTTTGAGGCAGAGTCTATGTAGTTCTGATAGTCCTGGAACTTGACCTGAAGGTCAGGTCAGCTCTGAACTCACAAGAGTTCTGCCTGCTTCTGCCTCCCAGTGTTGGACCAACCAACCATGCCTAGCTGTTTTTTGAGAGAGTTTCATGTGTAGCCCTGGCTAGAACTTGCTATGCAGCCAAGGCTGGTCTTCAACAGCTGATCCTCCTGTCTTAAAAGGTCTGGGAAACCAAGTTTCAAAAAAAACATGTGTCTCAAACATGAGGCTACAAGGACAAGCTTTGTAATCGGAATCACATGAAAGGAAATACTCACTGGTGACAAAAACAATGACTCAAAAACTAATACTGAAAAGTTTTTGTTTTATTTTCCAAGATCAAATATTACAACAGGACATTTACATGTATTTATAAAAAAATGCAGCAGTTGAATTTATAGATCAGAGGTTTCCTTGAGTTTGGTCCCTCTCTCAGCACAGTGAGCTGATGTCTTCAAAAGACTTCATTCCGCTCCGCTCCCTCCCCAACCCTGCTGCCCCACCCACCCACCCCAATACAAGTTGCAGTATTAATATAAAGCAACTGGGTACAACACAGCGAGTATTCACAATTTGGTACAGCCCAAACCAGGAAATAAATCTTCAACAGAGAGAACCTCACTTCAGAAGCACTTGCCTACAGTAGCCTACGTGTGTCCATGGAAACATAATAGGGAGGTGCCTAACATACCCTAGGTACCGAGCAGTGTCCAGGGAGTCTTAGCCAGGAGTCCTAGCTCTCCTGCCTCTTTGTGTTCCTTTGGATTCAGGCTCCCGCTAGCACCTTTACAATCACTAGATATTTGGGAGGGTCTTTCCTACATCTTGAACAAAAACTGCAGTGGATGGCATGATTTCCCCACCTTGCTCTACTCATAGCCTTCAATCCAATTTGGAGAAGTGTTGTAACAGTAAATGATCTCCTAGCACTGTGGGATTGATAGCTAGAAACCTGGAAACTCATATGAATACTAGAGGGCACCGGTCAGGAACACACCCCACCCCAAGAATTAGCTCTGCCTACCAATGTCTTGGATTCAGCAACAAGCTGAACTGTAGATTAAACATAGAACCCGTTTTGTATTAAGGATTCAAATCTTAGTAAGACCACCATTTTGTCCAGGGCAAACTGAGCATATAAACAGCCCAGGAAATATCTAAACACTGTGTTAAGAACTGCTTGGAAAAAAAAAAAAAACACTTGTAAAGCAAATACCCCAAATCAACTTCAATTATCAAGTAAGATACAAAGTGAGGTTTGGAAACACATGAGAAATGTTTAAAACACAAACATGTGAAGATGCACCAGAACTGGACATCCCAGATGATCTTAAATGCATTGTTTAAACTAAACTCATACAAAACATGCAAAACCCACAAATACTCCTGAAGTTTACACAGAACAACAACACTTACTGCAAAGACAACTTTCATAACAAAGAGAAGGAAAAAAAAAAAGACATCTAGATGCTTAGAATTTCTTAATAACCAACAGAAAAATTGTCTGGGAAAAAGAATTCTCAGGAGTGAAAAACTTGTGTCTAAAATATTCATGCCAAAACTTGGACAGAAGCCTCCAAAGTCTACAGCACGTCAGGATCAGATAGCACTCACTTGTGAGGTCTGAGGCTAGCGGTCCCAGGATACTTTCTCTAATTAGCTGGTAAGCTGGGGATTCTAGAGGCAGGCAGAATGTCAACACAGTTTAGAGCATAAGATTAGTTTCATGAGCCTATTTATTTGTATTTTGAGTCATATCACTTAGTACTTGATATTTTTCATTGAGAACCATAAACTCATTCTGTTGAGAATAAGATTCCTATCTGAATATAAATATTCTAATGTCATTAGCCTGAAGTTCATTCTGGTGACACATACTGTACCACCAGCTATCTCCATGCAGGAAAGAAACCAGGGAGGTAGTGAGTGGCTCCCTATTAGTTAAGATTCCCAGATGAGACCATGAATAAGAGTAAATATAAAGGATTTTGAGAAAAGGAAAATTCAACCTCAGGTCAGAACTTATTTAAAACAGTCCCCAATTTTTGGTGACCAATAGACAACTCTCATTATCCTAGTTAGATTAAAAACTTTTCTCTTTTCTTCTTAGTAAGCCCAGGGATCCAAACAAGGGTCCTGAGCTACACACCTGCCCAGAACTTCTTCTCTGGTGAGGACAGTTCAGGTATGACCTATTGTTCCAGTTTAGCTTGACTCTTCTCTTTCTCATTTGGAAACCTACACAGTAAAAGTAAGTCTGCTGCTTACTGCCAAGGAATTAAGTGCAGCAATGTAACTTCCCATAGTTATAGACTAATGTGATTGTTCTCAGGTAAAATACTACCATTGGAATTCACACCTCTAATATGTGAGCCAATCTTTAAACAGACTTTTATTTTTCTTTATTTTGTATCTATGACTGTTTTGCCTGCATGCATACATGTGTACCACATGCATGCCTAGTGGTATAGAAGTCAGAAGTCTTCAGAGGTCAGAAGACAGCATTGGATCCCCTGGGGCTGGAGTTGTGGATGGTGGTGGCCCACCATGTGGGGACTGAGAACTAACACCACCCAGGTTCTCAAGAGCAACAAGTGCTCTGATAGACCTGGAACTAACTGCTGAGCCATCTCACCAGCCCCATGTTTCCTGGCTTCTTATAAAATCAAACATAAACAAAATGTAAACCCATACATCTATATCTCACTGTTTTCTTTTCTTTCAGAGCAATGAGACTTGTGTTCATGTAGATACTTATATGTGGCATTATAATAGCTTTAACTGTAATTCTTGAAAGAATAATGATATCTAATTGGGGTAGAAGAACAATGCAATGTACAAACACATGGCACAAGAAACCACAGGTGTATTCAAAAAGAGAGAGGCAAAGAGGATTCTGAGTTAAGGTCTTGGTATGTAATTTCAGGTTGACATGGAACTAGCAATCCTCCTGCCTCAGCTTCCTTCTTGTGTGTGTGCCTGGTGGCCCCAGACTCAGAAGAGTTGCACTGCTTAGAACTGGAGTTATCGACAGTTGTGGGCTGCTATGTGGTTGCTGAGAGTCAAACCTAGGACTTCTGCAAGAACAAGTGCTTTTAACTACTAAGCTAAAAGCTATCTCTCCAGTCCCACAAGCAAATTTTAATAACGTCTTCACCATGCTTAGTAAAGTAATTTATATGGATTACCCAAGTTTATTTTGGGATTATATGGCACACAGGCCATCTTAAAAACCTAAGCCAAAATTAATCAGGTTAAACCAGGTGTAGTGGTTTACCCCTCTAATTCCCAGGAGAGCTCAAGGCCAACCTAGGGGCGAGTGAGTTCCAGGCCAGTCTGGGCTACTGAGTGTGCTTTAACTAAGTACTGGTTCAGGAGTTGTGTTTTTAAAAAACAAAGTGTTTATGAAAATGGTGAGATTTAGTTAGGGAAACCAAAAACCTGTAACCAATCAACCAAAACCAAACCAACTACACCTGGGAGGTTTATCACAGAGCCAGCCATCCTCCTATTTGGAACAAGAGTACTCCTTAGGGAAGAAATGAGTTGTAAAAACAATGTTTGCCTCAAAATATTCTCTTCTATATTAATTTATAAAAAATGAGAAATATACATTAAGGCTTAGAAATATAACTTTAAAACATAGCTAAGTGTATTAAATATCATGACCAATTTTGGAGGAATTAAGTAAAAATGAAGAAGGGACAGGCATGTGGCTCACTTTAACCCAAGGAGGACCCAGAGGTTCAAGGTCATGTTCAACTAACTACACAGTCACTTAAGAGGCCAGCCTGATCCAGGACAACCAGGACTACACAAATAAAACTTGTCTCAAAGGAAAAAAAAAAGAGGAAGAGGAGGAAGAAGAAGAGGAGGAAGAGAAGGAAAAGGAAGAAGAGGAGAGGAGGAGGAGAGGTTAGCCTGAACTATATAAGAACGTTTGAAAAAAAAAAAAGGACACCCTCACCCCAAATGGACTAAAGGATTAAACCGATGTTCTACTTCAGGGTTTCATCATATCCAATAATCTGGACATCTGAGCTCCTTAATAAAGAAACCAGCCAGCCAGGTGTGGTAGCGCGCACATCTTTAGTCACAGCACTTGGCAGGCAGATCTCTAGAGTTCGAGATCATCCTGCCTGGTCCACAAAGTGAGTCCAGGACAGCCAGGGCTATTACATAAAGAAACCCTGTCTCTAAAAACAAAACAAGACAGAAACTGACCAAAGCTATGATAAACAAGCCAAATACCTTTGATTCTAAGCGGTCTCACACAAAGGTGAGTTAAAATCCAAATAATCATCACCGAAACATTTAAATCTGTCTTATATGAGAAATCAGTATATTAGAATGGTACTCTTTGGTTATTTTGAGTTCTGAAGAACATTCTTGCCCCACTCTAATGTGGACTAGGTACTCTAAGTTTCACAGTAAGGAACCGAAATGTTAAGTAAGGCAAACCACTGATGCTGGAATTTGCTCCCTGCTCACA
This sequence comes from Montemys delectorum, assembly GCA_019843815.1. Lineage (NCBI taxonomy): Eukaryota > Metazoa > Chordata > Mammalia > Rodentia > Muridae > Montemys > Montemys delectorum. The sequence goes on from JADRCD010206991.1 coordinate 31,361, forward strand.
GGGCCTTTAGGTATGTCTGTTCAGGGACTGGGGAGTAACTCGGGTAGTAGAGTGATTGCCTGGAAGCAGCCTACTCATTAAGGCTTAAGCTGCTGGAGAAGTGTGAGCCCTCGCAGGGCTGGCTCTTCCTACCCTCATTACATTTCAAGTTTTAGTTTTACACAAGGCATTACTCATAATTTTGTACTCTGTAACTTACTATCAAGTAAATAAATGAAAGATCTCTAAAAGGTGAGACAAAGATCCACTCCATGGAACAAGAACTATTTTTAAATATCAACTCGATGGGAATCTTGAAAAGGTCACATCTGCCCAAACCAAGTCTGAACTTCACGACTCACACAATTCAGCTTTGTACCTGCCAGTCCTTAGCTTGAAGCACACAAATGCAGCTCCAGTATTGGAGACATTATCTGTTCTGCATTCATTACACTTAAGTCATTTTTAAAATTCATTAGGTTTACAGTATTAAGTTTTAAAAAATAATTAGCTGTTTAAAGATCACTAGATTTGTAACTATTGTACTCAAGGATTTCAGTCATCACAATGAGGTCTGTAAAAGACTGGGCAAAAGATACTTGAATATAGGGAAAAAACCCCAAAGGAACTGATTAACAAGTATAGCTTTTATACATTTAATTAGTCTGAGGATGCCCTAAAATAACGAGATACTTAAAATGTTGGGGTGGACATAAGCTCTTAGTAGGGCTGTGACTCAGGTACACACTTCCTCCATGAAGTTAACTCTGTTAGTAGCTGACCCTACCATTCCCCACTCGTGTTCAAACACTCAAAGTCCTCTGACTTGAAAAGACAAAGAACTACTAATCTAGTCCAATTCTGTTTTTCAAAAACTAAATCCAAGATTCAGAGGAAGAAAAGCTGTTCCCGATAGTAGGGCACTGACCCCACCAGGCAGGCTCTTCATCTTGGTACCAAACACCATGCACTGTACCCAGAGAGGAATCCTGCCTTCACTTTTCAGGAGCCCTTTGATATTTTTCTTAAGTGTTCAAGTGAAATCCTTGCTAATTAAAGGGTTTTTAGTACTGGAGCTCAAAATCCTTTAGTACCTGGGCAAAGGACTTGCCTTACTGATAAACGTCATGCTTCAAATCTAGTATTTACAAACAGTGGAGCCAAAGAACGAGCTACAGTGCTTGCCATATCTGTCTTTCTTCTCTGCGAAAAGACCCCTAACTAAACTTACACTATCCCTTTCTAAGTTCCTATTGTAATAACAGTTTAATCGAAAGAGAGAAAGTTCACCTTCTAGTTGTTATTCATGTACATAGATGACTCCCTAACTAAAACAATCTAACCAGATCTTAGCTTTCAAAATATTTCCAACTTTTGACTACAGAATCAATAGAGCACTAATACAGTACTTATGAATAGAAGATTAAAACATGGTGCCGGGCAGTGGTGGTGCATTTAATCCCAGCACTTGGGAAGCAGAGGCAGGCAGATTTCTGAGTTTGAGGCCAGCCTGGTCTACAGAGTGAGTTCCAGGACAGCCAGGGCTACACAGAGAAAAACCAAAAAGATAAAACATAGTACAAAAACAAAGAGTTGTTTAATAATCTATCGTGGATAATCTACCAGAAAAAGTAATTGTATCTTCTCTTTAAAACAGCATAATTAAGATTTTTATAGGGTAGTGCAAATCCCATAATCTTGACCCCAAATACTACTTCCACCTTTAAATAAACAAAGGCCCTTAATTTATAAATCCAAATAATAGTAAAATGACCTTAGAGTAAATGGACTCCAACTGACATAGGACAACATACCAAACAAGGCAAACGGCAGACTCTGGGCTCTAATTTTAATTTGGCCCTTACTAGTAATGACATACTGAGCACACTGTATGAATTCTAGTTTTCTTCCACTTTTATAAAGGAGTAGGGGACATATATATTGTGTAGGAAATGCATGAAGACTGAAGGAGGAAATGCACATGGAGTACACACCACACATGCTAGCTGTTCCCTTCCCCGGGCTGGCACTGTTCTCGCCCCAAGTCCACACAGCGTCCCTTTCACTTCCCTCCCTACAAGTCACTCAAGTCTATCTTGTCCCTTTCCTCACTTAAAATCACCTTTGAGCTGTTTCTACTACATACAGGGAATCACTACATTTAACTAACCCCACAGATCCCATCTGACTGTCCAACAAAAGCTCTCCCTTGAAAGCAAAATAACTTGCAGAGGAACTAAGGCAAACTCCTTATGCAGATTAAATTCTTAAACAAGGCAATATCCCCACTTATTTCTCTCATGAATAATCCATAACCCTTCCTCCCATGGGCCAACCTTGATAATCATACTCCTTGTCAACATTAAATAAAGTCGCCTACAGCTGAACATCCAGACTAAGCTTGATAGATGCGTAATGCTGTGTTCTCTTAACTCACATATATACTTGGTCATCTTACTTTGGTTTCCTATAAATGGATTTGCCAGTGCTAAACACATAAAAAAAGAAGTGTATACAACATCCTGCCTTAGGTTCTCAAGATAGGCTTTACTGTATAAGAGAACCCCTAACCTAACAGTTAGAAAAGAGGGTGCAGCAGAGGAGATGGTGCCAGCGTAACAAAGCTGGGTACTCTCTCACTTTTACCCTGTGGCTCCCGAAGCATTAGACTGCTGACCTTGACTACCAGTTTTTTTTTAAGCCTCTGAGACGTCTATTCCTCAGACAGCCAGTTTTTATTCAAGTTCAGATACAACTGAGGAATTAACATGCTTGCTAATTAAATCCAAACTGTTGCTTAAGCCTCAAGCACTATGAAAAACACCAAAGTGGTATTATCCAGTCACCAATCAAAAGAGAGAACTTTGACTCAAGGTATAAATGAAATTGTAATTATATAAATATATTTATAAATATTTATACAATTATATACTTATACATAAGCACTTACACAGACTTAGAAAAAAATGTAAGAACATTAATTCAAAAGGACTCACTGAAAAATAACAAAATTTTCCATGATTTCCTTGTGGAGATACATAACCCATTCTTTAGGGAGGTCCCTCAAAATCCAACCATTAACAACCATGTTCTATAATTGTATACTAGTAACACACCACATCTCTTTAGCTCATCTTTTTAATCCCCTAGTTGCCAAGAGAGAGAGAGATCTGCAAGTACACAGGAATCCAAAGGTTTCTGAGGAATCACAATTTAGATTGTGTACAGGTTCAAGAATCACTCAAAATCTTCAACTTACAAGATAGGTCATTCTATAGAAATGGTTTTATAAGAAGTTTAAAGTTTTGGTTTTCCCACCAAATCACAACCTGCCCTGCTAGAGAACTCTACTTAAAGCTCAAGGAAAGAACTGAGCATATAATGAAGCTGATGAATAGTACTAGATAGACTCAGGTGGCCTCTTCTAAATAATACTGAAAAAAGCTTTCACCAAATACAATTTGAATGTGACTTTTGTTGGCAGAAAAAACCTCACATCTGGTAATTACTAGTGATCTCTCTTACTAATTGCTGTTGTATGAACCGAGTTTGAAGGTCTTCCTCTCAGAGAGTTTCAGTTTTGATATTTTCTAAAACAAAACAGCATGAGGAATTAAGGACAATTAGTTATCAAAACATTTTAAATATTATTCCAATTGGGGGTAAAAAACGATCAGTATTTCTAACCAAAAGAACATCGTTTAGGAACTCTCAGCTGCAGGCTTTTGTCCCCACCCCCCACCCCACCCAACGCTGGGACATACTTAAGTATGCCTTAAGCACATAGGACAATCAATAACCACAGTGGTTACAATTACAAAGCCATTGCACTACATGATTACTGAACACCTGCCTTCCTACAGAATACATTAGACTCAGACAATGGAGCCAAAGGAACTAATTTGCTGTGCAGGCAAAAACAGCAAGCACCTTCCTAGCCAGACACAAGATGCTTACTAAAGTTCCATCCTAGGACTGGAAAGAGGAATATAATTGATAGAGTAATAATAAAGGAACTGTCTCAGGCTAGGACATTGAGAGCCACCCTGTGCTACACACAATACACTGAGCACTGATTCTGCCAATAATACACATCATGGAAATAGCTTGTAGCTAGAAGATGGGAATCCTTGAGGGAAATCTTAAATATGATGACGAACAGTATAAAGGATGCTTTTCCCACATAAACAAAAGCCTGGATATTTCATTGTGACACCTTCCTACATGATGAACAAAGTGCATGTTAAAAGAATTTCTTTTTCCTACCAAAAATGGGGGCTGTTTTTAATTCTGATTCTAGCCATTCTTTGTCAACAGAGTCTAGAAGTAGTAACATCACTAGGTCCCCAAAAGGTGTCATGCAAGAGATCACTTATTCGAGCACACATTTCGTGCTGCCAGTCCTAGGAGAGATGCTATTCTTACACTTCCATTTGGTCACCACATCTGGTAAGAAGGAACAAAGTGAGAAAAAGGAGGAAGAAAGAAGACTGAGTTACAAGTGACAGAAGATGGAGGTAAGGGGCAGGAGACTGAGTTACAAGGGACAGAAGACGGAGGTAAGGGGCAGGAGACTGAGTTACAAGGGACAGAAGACGCAGGTAGGGGGCAGGAGACTGAGTTACAAGTGACAGAGGAGATAAAGAAAAGGCAGGTGACTTGCTTGGCCAGCTTTGGCTCTATAGTTAGTCCTATGAGCCAAAATGCATACTTAGTGACATGGTATCTCACAGGAAAAGAGAAAAAGGGGTAAGCTGAGAGAGGTCAGGCCATGGTGTTAATTTCTTTCCTGTACAAAGACAGTCTCTTGAGGACAGAGGCCAGCCTCTTGTAAGGTAATGTCATAGTCCAGATGAGAGAGCTTCCTCCGAGGGAAGTTGGTGAGGAGTTCAAAACGTTCATTTGGATATCCTTTAGACTGGACATGCTTCACCAAAGCCTACAAAAACAAGGAAGACAAACCTCTTAGCTGGAAATAACACCATGACGACTTAATTTATGAGTACTCTATTTTTATCATATTAGATAAAGTAACAATTCAAATAATCAAAGCTTACAGAAAGCCAACATAACCCTTTGGATAGTAAGATAAATCTATATCCAGTAACTTAGGATTTCAATGTGATTGATACTGAAAAAGTCATTGCTATATCCCTAATAAATAAATGCAGGCAATATTTATAAAATATAGCATCTAGTTTTTTCCTTCATCAGAGAGTTATGTCTTTACATTCTGTCTACAATCAACCATGACCTCTCAACTGTCTATTACAATTCCTTCAGTACTTCCTTCTCTATAAATGCTTTCTCATCAGATTAAACAATCAGCCATCTTTTTCCTCTACCTATTGTCTAGTCCTCTACTCAGTTTTCCAACTAGACTTCTCAAAGAAGGTCTACTCAGTAGTAACCCTTGTCCCTAGGACATATGCACCATGATCACTGTAGATATCAAATAATAGTACACACTTCTATATAATGACAACAACTAATAATAAAATACCGTAGAATATAATAAAATGTCAGCATTAATTCTCTTAAGCTTTGGGGCCATTACTAAAATAAAGGTTACTAAACAGCTTGCAAGAACATACATTCACACTGACTTATTTATTTTATGTATGTAATTATACTGTTCTTCTCTTCAGACAGACCAGACGGCGGCACTGGATTCCATGGAGATGGTTGTGAGCCACCATGTGGTTGCTGGGGATTGAACTCAGGACCTCTGGAAGAGCAGCCAGTGCTCTTAACTGCTGAGCTATCTTCCCAGCCCCCAAAGCATATTTTTTTCTTAAATATATTAGTTTTAAAAGTTTCTTGAAGTTACTTGACCAGAAACCTGGCAGTAACTATAACATTCATTTGATAAACTAAGATGGCTATTTACTCTCAGGTATACACAGCCAGGTTATCCTGGATAAAGGGAATGGATTCCATCCCAGGGGATGGAATGGGATGGTAGGAGGTTTTATTGTACTATTCAGAGTAGTATGTAATTTAAAACTTATTGATTCTGGAATATTCCACTTAACACTTCTATACCAAAGTTTGCTACCAATACTAGAAGGTGGAGAAAGGTACTGTGGTGGCTTGAATATGCTTGGCCCAGGGAATTTGGAGGTGTGTCCTTGTTGGAGGAAGTATGCTACTGTGGGCACAGGCTTTAAGCCTCTTGTCCTAGCGCCTGGAAGCCAGCCTTTTCCTAGAGGCCTTCAGATGAAGCTGTAGAACTCTCAGCTCCTCCTGCACCATGCCTGCCTGGATGCTGCCATGCTCTTGCCTTGACGATAATGGACTGAACCTATGAACAAGTAAGCCAGCCCCAATTAAATATTGTCCTTATAAGAGTAGCCTTGGTCATGGGGAAACCCTACCTAAGACAGGTACCTATCACATTTGCTTTTCCTCTTGCCTTTGTCCCATTTCAAACACTTTGTTATAGAAACGAGGAGAGGTAGTTTGGTGTCTGGCACTAGCCAGACACTACTATTTGTCAGTCGTCAACAGTCAGCCTAAGTATCCTCGACTGTATGTTTCCATTTAAATGGCCTCTCCCCTAAGGCTCGTGTTCTGAGCTTTCAGGGGGTAGGGCCCGGCTGGCACACCACAAGCAGCCCTTGGAAGGGGCTATCCACCCCTCTAGCTCTGGTCTGCTTCTCTGTTCCTGGCTCACAGTCACACAAACTAGTCTCAAGTTCCCATGACAAGACAAGGAGCCTCTGCCAATGCTCTCACACTGCCATGCCTATCCTGCTCTGGAGGGGCTGAAATCTCTTTGAAACCACGAGCCAAAAGAAACCTTTCTTCCCTTAAGTTGTTTCTATCAGGTATGTTGTTATAGAAACGAGGAGAGTGACTAATCTCAGGCATAGTATCAGGCCAGGTATAGCTACTGACCACAGTGGGGCTAGGAATGAGGACCATCCATAGGTTAAGCTATGCTAGTCAGACCAATTCTTTTTTAGAAGTTAAAAAGAATCACTGCTCAGTAATTTTTAAATAAATAGGCCCTTACAACCACCATGTGATATCATGCACAAATTAAGGAATAAATAAAACTCACAGGCAAACAAAGAGGGGAATGGAATAAAGTCAAAAGCAGAAGAAAAAAATCCTAACAGACTACAGGACAGACAGAGAACAACAACCTTGGCTCTTAACTATGCGTTAGTAGCAGGAACTAAGAAATCTGAGATCCACCTGGTGTAGTGGCTGGCATACAGCTTTAGTTCCAGCACACAGGAGACAGAGACAGGCGAATCTCTGAGTTTGAGGACAGCCTGTTCTACAAACTGAATTCCAAGGCAGCCAAGGCTATACAAAAGGAAACTCTGTCTCAAAAACAAAACATGCACACACGCACTCGCGAAAAGTTTGAAAAGAAACCAAAAAAAAAGACCCTGTTCCACCAGAAATAAGTATAATCCACACAAACCCAAAACTGAAAAGCTTTGGCTGACCTGTGACTTGCCTAAAATAATTAGAAGGGAATAAAACAATTAAAAATGAGACAGGCATGGTAGTTCATGATTATAATTGCAGCACGTGTGAGGCAAAGCAGAAAGACTGCTTTAGTTTCAGGCTACCTGGGCTATGAAGTGAGACCTCACCTCAAAATCTCCACACCCTTAATCACAGCAAGCCGAGGCAGGCAAATTGCTGTGAATTACACGTTAGCCAGGGCTACAAAGTAAGGCCATGCTTCCAAACCTACACAAAAAAACAAGTAACAAACCACCACAACAAAACCAAAAAAAACCCAAGACTCTTGTCAGATGAGTTTCCAGTGAGGTATCAGATAAACTCTCTCTGTGTCAGGAGTCAAGGATCTGACGTCAGTTTCCTCCTCTTTCTGGGGTAAGGATATAGGATAGTAGGAGTGTGCCTAGCATGCACAGGGGTAAGCTCACCAGTAATTTGGCTTGCTCTGGAAGAGTGATCTGTTCCCTTTTTCCATCTGGGTACCGCAGCATCAGCTGTGCTTTCGGTCCTAAAGAAGAGTTATATACATACATAGGTGTTTAATATGGAAGATTAACTCAAGCAAGTCATTCAGTAGTTCGAGTTTTGTAGGTAAAGCAGGTCTATACCATAACCCACCATTTACATCTATCCCCTCCACTATTCCATCTGACTTTTCAGGTGACATCTCCAAGACCTCAGAATCCATGGCTGGCAATCCTTGATGGTTTGTGGCTGTGCCAGGCTCAGTTCTGGCTGGGGGCTCTGTCAGTGGCCTTCTGTTCTCCTCTTTTCTATGCCCCAAATCTTTATGAGGAGACTTTCTGGACTTAGCAAGATTCTCTACCTCCTCTTCTTCATCAGAGCCACAAACCGATATGAATTCCTCACTGCCAGAAAAAAGTTCCGATTCAGATTCTTCATCTGAGCGGCTATCCTGTTTTGCCTGTTCTGAGTCGAAATGTGTCTCTTGCAAGGAGGCTCTGATGGCAGCTTCCAGTTGGCTGTCTTCACTGGCGTCTATGAGGCTTTCCTGTAAGGTGCAGCAGAAACAAATGTTGAAATCAGAGTTTAACCAAAAAACCACTCCAACAGGGTATAAAAAACAAACTAGTCAACTTGCCATTATGATTTTCTGCCAAAGTGGAATTATCTGTCTCTTATACCATGTAAGGATAAGAACTTAGTACCAGATGACAAATTGGAATGAATATTTTAAAAGCAAAAATAAAGAACTATCATTAAGCTGGATATGGTGGCACAAAATGCCAGCATTTATGAAGCAGAGGGGCAAGGTTGCTTAAGTCCTAGGCTAGTCTGTACTACACAGTGAGACCCTGTCTAAACCACAAATAAACAACACAAAGCTCTCATAGAACCTAGTACACTGGTACTTTAAGCTCAGGCATTTTTGGCATCAAAATGAACAAAGCCAAGAAAATAGCTTATTATTTTTTGCATAAAAAAAAGTTTAAAGCCGAGCCGGCGATGGTGGCACACGCCTTTAATCCCAGCACTTGGGAGGCAGAGGCAGG
>JADRCD010206992.1:8403-21974 GCA_019843815.1 Montemys delectorum
GAGAGAGAGAGAGAGAGAGAGAGAGAGAGAGAGAGAGAGAGAGAGTGGTGATTACAGCAGGGGCTGATGAGTGGTATTTAGGAACATGTGGGTAAAGAACTCCTTGCTTGGCCTCCATTTCCACTTGGACAGCGGAACAGAGGGTCTGAGGACAAAACAAATGGCCTGAGCATGTGAGGTGAGTAGGGGACACATTTTTGATATCTACTTTAGCTGAAGCACACTAAATCACCAATTTGCAAATTCAAGTTTGGTCATATGCCACTAAACCCCAGGGATACACACTGAAAGAGGAAATCTTAGGCAATTCTAATGTTAGGGAAGATCCTAAGAGTGTTCAGGCCTTAATGGTCCCGGTCAGTGAAGGTCTAGGCCATGTGGTCTCCTGGTACAATCAAGAGATGTGGAAAATAGGTATATATGTGTTTTCATCATGAGGCATCTTGTTTACAGCCAACTATTTTAGTAAGTACATTACAAACAGAAATAATAATCCCAGTGGGAAATACAGAAAGTAACATTGTAACTGTTTATTATCTTTATCACATTTCATCTACTGAGTGCAGTTCTGTGATTCTTCCTTTTCTATGTCTGGTAATATAGAAAGATGACTCACACCAGGGGCCCCACATGCATCACACTGTGATGTGACAAAGGCTCTGATGTGAGTGGGTGATGGGGACTTTCCCACCCTGTTATGATCTTAAAGAATAACCTTTGCATATGCAGTTCCTTGATGTCCTAGTGCCAGATTGTAATTTTTGAGCCCTGGTTGGTATTTTAATAATATAATATAATATAATATAATATAATATAATGTAATATAATATGATAAACCAAAAACTAATACATTGGAATTGGGCAAAAGCAACAGAAGAAAAAGAGCCCAAGAAATGACATAAGAATCACAGACCCAATTGTTTGCCCACTCTGGAATTCTATAAAAACACTAAACTGGAAGCATAAAATATATACAAAGGACCTGTAGAGTAAAAACAGAGAAGAAAAAAAATATAAAAGTAAAACATAATAAGACCTTTTTTTAAATGAGGAAAAATACTGACAGGACTTTATGAGACAAGAAACATCCCAAAATGGCTTTGAGTTTGTTTTCTGTTGGCTATCTACTGCTGGACATGCTGCCTTCCCTTAAGAGTAGTTTATTCCTCCAGTGAGACTTCCAAGGCAGAACTAAATTTTCATTTGCAAGTGGTTATCACTTGGAGATTGCTTCTGGGATAGGGATATGTGTCTACCCTAGGACTCCATCTGATGAAGCTCCATGCATGTCCTGTGCATGCTGCCTCAATTTCTGAGAGTTCATATATGTGTTTAGAGGAACCTGTTTTCTTATGTCCTCCATTTCCTCTGGCTTTTCCCTTTCTCAGGAATTTGTTGATGCCTGAACAGAGGGATTTGATGGAGACATCTCTTTTGGAAATGAGTGTAAGTGAAACTTTTATTTGCCAGATGTAATTGTCATCTTGGAGGTTTATTGCTGAATAAACTCATCCTTTCTTGCTCTTTCTGAATTCTGACTAGCTGATTCAACACAGCTGTTCTGGTCCAAACTGGCTTCTCTTAGCTTCTGAATGAATTGTTTTGTTTGGCTTCAAACTAACTCTGGCAATTTGCTCTAATCTTTTGGCTCATCTAATTTTCTGACTCATTCTGTCTTTACCTGCAACATGCCTGTATAAAACTGTCCTGGATGCCTCCTCTCGGTCTCTGTGTCTCTCTGTTTTCTCTATGTCTCTGTCTGTCTTTTTGTTTCCCTGCCTCTCTGCCTCTGTCTCTGTTTCTCTCTGTCTCTGTCTCTGTCTCTCTCTCTGCACTGCTCTCTTATGTCACCTTTCCTATCTGTGAGAGTTGAGCATAAAACTCATCCTGTCAAATCTTTCTCTGATTTGTCACTTTGTCTACTGCTCAATAAGATATCAATTTCAAACATTGCTGCTTCCTTCTACAAACTAATATTATCTTCGTGGTTTGGGAATAAAGGTGTGTAATAAGGGCATGTCTGTATTCCAGCCAGATCACACAGACCTAGAAGGTTTTTATATATGATCCCTTGCTAGAGCATCCATGACACTGGATTAAAGTCCTTCTACAGATGAGGGTTCTAACATCTCTCACTCTGCATAATGACTGTCTATATGTTTCTGTATTTGTTCCCATCTGCTGCAGAACGAAGCTGCTTCTCTGATGATGGCTAAGCAATGCACTGATCTATGAGTATAGCAGAATGTCATTAGAAGTAATTTTATTGCTTTTTTTTTTTTTTAGAATAGTCATATTTGGGATTTGGATTTACTTACTAATGTCAGGTTCTTGGTCACCCAAGCAGTGCTAGGTATAGGTTCCATTTTATGGAGTGGGCTTAAGTTACTCCCACAAGCTTTGTGCAACCTTGCATATCTTGTATGGACACCATTGTATGTCTAAGGGTTGTGGCTGAACTGGTATTTACACTTCTCTTTTAGTAGCATGCAGAGTACCTTTCTGAACCAAAGTGCTAGCTTGTAGTGGTGAAAACCTTATGTTCGATAAATTGGGTAGGTGTTGTCTTTAGCAATGAGGCCTTGCTGTCATTTCGTAGAGTGCAGTCTATAGTCTTGGCAACAGCCTGGGCTATTTGGGGATTTCCATGGAATTCCTCTGACCAACAACACAGTTAGATGCAACTAAATCCCAGTACTGGAAGCTTTATTTGGTGACAAGAGATGGCCAGTTGGGAGACTCTGCCTCCTTTATTATTATGGTGATTTTATTTACTTCACCTTCATATATGCATATATTCTAGGAAACTTCTGCTGTATTATATTTCCATACTACCCCTAAAATGGACCTTAATTTTTAACTGTTTCTCCCCAGATTACTCCCTTGTTCCCCCTCTCCCCTCCTACTTGATCTTCACATCCCAGACCTCCTATCCATCCATAACTATCCTATTCCCTTTCATAAGGAGATTTATTTGCCCTTTACCCCATCACTTATTCTATACCTAACCCTGTGGTCTTATGGATTGTAGGTTGGTTTTCATTGGCTTAACAGTTAATATAAACATATAAGTGAATATATATCAAGTTTGTCTTTCTTGGTCTGGGTTACCTCACTCAGAATGTTTTTTTTATATATTGCAATCAATATTTACCTGCATTTTTTTAAACAGCCGATTAGTAATCCACTGTGTAAATGTCCCACATTTTACTTATATACTCTTCCATTGAAGGAGATCTAGCCTGCTTCCAACCTCTGATATTGTGAATAGAGAAACACTGAACATGGTTGAGCAAGTGTCAGTCTGGTAGGATGCAGCATGATGTTACTAGATCTTGAGGCAAATCAGTTCCTATTTTTCTGAGGAACTGTTACACTGATTTCCATAGTGACTGTAAGTTTACACTTCCATGAGCAATGAATGAATTTTCTTCTTACTCTGTATCTTTGCCAACATGTGGGTCCCTATACCTGGTTTTATGTTAAGTTATTATATCTATTTGGAGTTGAGTTTTGTGCAGGGTGATAAGTGTGGACCTATTTGTATTCTTCTAGCACCCTTTGTTGAAAAAATGCATAGCCTCTTCTAGCCAAGGTGCTTCTGGCCTATAGGGAGGATCTTTTAGATATGTTATTTGTTCTACATAAGGCAAAAGGTCAGTGACAAGGTGTCATCTCACCTCATAAGATGTGGTCAGGTCAGACTTCCCCTACCCCATGTCCAGCTTGTTCTTATCAGCTTGGGCTGATTGTGTGGTCCAGACATCTGCAGTCTCCTGGACTCTTTGGTCCCCTTCAAGAGCGCCTCTGTGATCTCAAGGCAAGTCAAGGAACAAGATTCTTACATTGAGGTAGAGTCAGGAACCAGATCTCAGCTTTGTGGATATGGCTCTCTCTGAGGATGAAAAATACAAAATGATGATGAACTATTGGATATAATGATTCATGCCTTCAAATCAAGAACCTGGGAGGTGGAGGCAGAAGGATCAGGAGTTTAAGGTTGGCATCAGATACATAATGAATTTGAGGCCATCCTGGGTTACATGAGACCTTGTCTTGAAGGCAAAAACAACAAATTAACAATAAAAAAGCAACAAGATAAAAACTATTGCATATGAGAAGAGTGTGACGAATAGAAAAAGAAATAAAATCTATGTAATTTAAAGGGAATAAATCCCCAGACATTCCAACACAGAGAATACTAAAATAATTACATCTTTTTATTGTTCCAACCAGTTATTTTTTTTTCTTGGTAGTTTGAGAAATTCTTTTAATTTTCCAAGTTCCTACCCTGAGGACACAGATAAAGCTCACAGTGGTGCTGGTGAACTGTGAGGGTTGTTACCAAAGTCTGCAAACCTCTGTCAAGTTTGTGTCCTGTATAAAAGACAAGTTATGGCGTTTGTTCTTTATAGCGAGGCAGACACACTTCCATCCCATTGCTGTCCCGATGCTGGACTAAAAGGGCCTTGATGAATCAGCTGAGCAAGGCATTTTGACAGTCACCACGACTTTTTGATTCATCTTGTCAAATATAAAATGAACTTAAACTTCTAGCCATGGTGGTACACTCCCTTAGTCCCAGAATTTAGGAAGAATAGAGATGGATCTCTATGAGTTGCAGGCAGCAAGGGCTACATAGTGAGTGAGGCCTTGAATCAAACATCAAAACAAAGTTACAAACAACAACAAAGAAACTTTCAAGTCTCATAGTGTTAATACTTCAGGGGGCTTTCTGCTCTCGGTCACTATGCAGATTCATCTTGTTGATAAAATTACCTTTTGCAGTGCATAGACACACACACATATATATATATATATATATATATATATATATATATATATGTATGTGTATACACATATGTATCCACATCCACAATATACATATACACATACACACACACACATTCACATCCACACATATACATATACACATACACATCACATACATACACATATGCATACACAATATACATATACTTATACATACACATCCATATCTGTATCTATTGTCTATATGTCACAAGGATGGCTTCTGGCTTCTCATGATACTGCTACCTGGTCAAGTGGATCTTTGAGTTTATGTCTCCCACCTACCTTGGTATTGTGTACACGCTTGAGCATGTAGACAGAGCTTAAATTAATTTAGAAAAAAGCTGCACAAAGCTTGCCCACTCTTTTTCCTCACTGCAGACATTCAAAACAGCAAATGATAACATGCTGGTTCTGCTGTCAGCGTAATGAAACCAACAGCTAAGAGGCTTAGCCTAGCAGGTTGGGACTGTTGGAGGCAAACTCAGCATGATGCCTGAATAGGTTTGTGCATGCTTCAGGATCATAGTTTCAAATTGGACATCATTCAAATGAATTGTTCTCCTAATATGTTGTGAACAAACTGAAGAGTCAAAATAGAAACTCCCATTAAGAGCATAATTGTCAATGCAGTGGGTGCAGAGACTGGAGCATGTCATGTCCTTTTCAGGTTTCCCATCTCGGCTAATGTTATTTTCCTGGTGACTGACTTCAATCAAATTCGCCCATCTTCTTCTGACCTCAGTGAAACCATCTTCATAACTGGGTTGGAAGGAGGAGCATCTAATTAAGATCACATTCGTACTTGGAATCTCTCTGCCCAGTGGGGATAGATAACATTGTCACTCAGGGTTGGGAGCGGGTAATGATATTAATGCTTTCCCTACAGGCAACACAGTGCAATCAGGGCCTGAGCTGCTGGACGTGTAGACTTCTGCCTCCTTGAAAGAAGGTGGCCAGTTGTGTTTTCAGGGACTCAGTAGCCAAGTTAACCAAAGGGATTTGCTATCCTTTGCTTCTTTGGCATGCACAGAGTCTGTCAACCTGGGGTCTACAGGTTGAACTTGAGTTGCCAGGTTTATTGAGGCATAGTTTGCAAGCAGTAAAATTATCCTGGATTCTGGTGTTTGACTTGAAGGTTTTGACCAAGTGTATAGTAGTGTGATAGTTTCCTAAGAAGTGGAGCACCAAAAGGAGAACTTCAAAGTCCTTTTACAGTAACAGCTTCTTTGGAGAGGTGTTCATGGCAAAGTACCTCGCCTCCTGTGAGTGCTTGCCCGTTTCTTTCCATCAAATCTCGTTGCCCAGGTTATATGCTTTTCCGGGACTTGGTTCATGTTGGATCTTAGACCATGAACATGGTCGACACCACTTGAAATTAGTAGTGCTTTGCCAACTACTAATGAGGTAGTGCCTTGACAGTGACAAAAGCCTGTCCTATGTGCCTGTTCACCAAGTTACTGGTAGGTTTTTCTTACCATTAAACACAGAAATTATGTATGTTAGGTAGGTATTTATTACACTGATATGACAAAATTCCCCCAGGGGAAACAATTCAAGGAAGAGAGGGTTTATTTAGGATTACAGATCTAAAGAACACAGCCTATCATGGCAAGGAAGGCAGAATGTCAGGAATAGGAGGTGACTGGCCACATTGCACCCAAAGTCAAGGACCAGAGAGGAGTTAATACCTGTGCTCAGCTTGCTTTCATCTCTTTATAGCATTTAGGGTGGGTCTTCCCACTTCAGTATACCTAACCCAGGTCATCCCTCACCGACACACCCAGAGATTTGTGTCCACGTTGATTCTAAACCCCATCTAGTTACAGTCAGGATGAGCCATCATAGGGAGTTCAGCAACAACCTACATGCAACAGGAAGCTAGACTGTGGTGGTGGGGACTACAGCTCATGGAGGGGCTTGGAATCATTTCATGAAATCTGTTAAGACATGTACTGAAATACAAGAAAAGGTTCCCTCCATTCCCCCTCAACTGTTAGAAAAGGAGGTCACTGCCACAAGTTTAACCTCATACACATTCTCTTTATCATGAAGTAGTATCTTATTTATTCTGAACAATAAACAATGTATAGGAGAAGCACATTAACTTTCACTCACCTCGGCCAACTCTATGCTTGAAAGCAACATTAGAAAAAAGAAATTTGTTAATAAAACTAGGAAAAGTCTTTTTCTGATATACAGTTGTAACTCGGAAGAAAAGTTTTAGAGGTAAATGTCATTTATAATTTTAAAAATTGACGGCAATGTCTCTGGAGAATGTTTTTGGTGATGCTAAAATCACTTTCTAGGGATGCTCAAGAGGAATATGACCAATATGAAGAGTGTTATGCTGTGAAATGTATAGATAGGGGGAAAGGTCTTTGAATCTTAGGATCAGGAGTGTGGCTTAGTAGTGTGGCTTAGCATTGCTGAGAGCCTGAACTTCATCCCTAGCATCTGCCCCAAGTTATCGATACTATGCAAATTTGTGTTCTAAACCTGTTTGAGTATTTACTATAAAATATTACATTTTTCTTAGTATTAAGAATTTTTTTTATATAAAGGGCTGGAGAGATATTTCAGAGTTGGGAACACTTACTTGCTACTCTTCCAGAGGACCTGGGATTGGTTCCCAACATTTCCATCAGGTAGCTCATACTGCCTGTAACTCCACTCTCTGGGAATTTAATGCCCTCTTCTGGCCAATGTAGGCATCATGGTGAATGTACACTTACTCAGGCAACCACATACACTCACACAGTTTTTTTTTTAATTTATTAAGAAAGAATTAAATTTTCAGATTGGGAAAATAGAGGGGTCTCATACATTTAGAGATTCCTGGTAAAAGGAGCTAGGGACAAACTCTGCATGTGTGGTGTCTATAGGACTTATGTCTAGGGGTGGGATCAGAATGTTCCCTGTCTGTAACCAGCAAAGAGAAGCAGAGAGAGAGGGGAGAGAGAGAGAGAGGGATAGGGAGAGGGAGATGGAGAGAGAGAGAGAGAGAGAGAGAGAGAGAGAGAGAGAGAGACAGAGAGAGAGAGAGACAGAGAGAGACAGAGAGAGAGAGAGACAGAGAGAGACAGAGAGAGACAGAGAGAGACAGAAAGACAGAGAGAGAGAGGGAGAGGGAGCTAGATTGAGTGAGAGACTGCAGCACTTAGAATACCCTTGGTACAGCTACACAGACTGCAATCATTATTCTTGCCCCAGGTGTTCTTAGCTGTGATGCTTTAAGTTTTAATATTATTTTATGAATATGAAAATAACACTGATAATTCTCATTGTTTGTAGTATCTGCATTCAGGATTCACCTCCATGCTAAAATTCATGTGTAATCTGAAATCAGCGTCTGTGTTATTTCATAGCCATTTACAGGTATGCTGGGCAGAAAAAAATTACTTGAAAGGTCCTTTGTGTTCAACAAACAAGTACCTTTTCAAGGTCTGTTTGGTGCCATGTGTTTTCATGGAACAAACCCAAAGTGCCAGTTCATGGCCTTAAGCACAGTGAGGCTGTGACAGGGAAATAGGTGTGTTAGTTAGATAAGTCTCCGTCCTCAGGTACAGAGCTGTTGGTGAGCTCAACTTTAGCACACCAAAAATACATTAAGTTGGTTTTTTTTCTAAGCAGAAACATGAATAAAATAAGGCTATATATTGATCAGGAGTGACAAAGTGCTCATGAGAACAGTGTTGTGACCAGTGGCTGGAAGGAGCCTAACCTCCCTTTTCCCCAGAAACAAGCACTGGTTTAATTGCTTCATTCACTAGTTCTCCTAGGGCCGTTGTCTTACAGAACACACTATCACAGGTAACAATACTGGAGAGGATGTATGTGCATTCTTCTTGATGACCTTTAGTTTACTTACCCATACAACATAAACCTTTTTATAAGTTGTTAAACAATACCAAGATTATTTCCTAAAACTGAGAAGTGGAGGGAATTGATGGGTGGAGCCATCCACCCATTCATACCCAGAATGCCTGTGGGATCCTGCTATTTAAGGTCGGACTCTACCTTGCCCAGACAGCTCTCCTGAGCTTTGCACAAAACGGAGGACTCATTTCCTTTCCCTGCAACTTCCTCTTCTCTACCTGCTCTGGGGAGCCTGATCCCCACATCTTCTACCTGAGGAGTTTCGCATTATCCTTGGCAAAATTACAGATTCTACTTCCTCTTTTCAGATGAGAGCCTGCTCAATAAACACCTGGGATTCCTGGAATGCCTCTCCAAGCAAACGAGGCATTCCCAGTATGTTAAACTCCAGCCAATGATTGACATTCACCCTGAAAACCCCTTCTCACTCTCCAATTTTGTAGATAGCCCCTGCTCGCCCCTGAACAAAGTGTGTGTCCACAAGCTGTTTCATTGAAGATCATCTAGGAGAGCTGAACACTGTCAAAAAGAGCTGTAACACTGAAATCCTCAGAGAAGGCCTTCTCCCTGTGTTCCCAATTCCCAGCCAGGATCCTGCAGAGCCCACCCATTCCAGGCTCTGCCTCATTCTCTCCCTCCCTGTATGCAGCAGATCTTGGACACCCTGGAGGGAGGAAGTGGAACTTGGAAACACACACACCTAGATGCATAGCTTCTAGAAGACATTCATCCGCATAGCTCAATGATCCCAGTTCAACCCCGTGGCTTCCATACCAGGAATAGCTGTGCTAACTCTCTTCATATAGCAGGCTCTGCTTCCCTCTTGCACCAGCCTCTGATTTACAAACTGAATTGTGAGTGGGTTAAATAATCCTTGAGGGGATTCTAAGAGACTTCTACCTGTGGGTTCACTGCTATGAATTCATCGGCTAGTGGAGTTTAATTGATTTACATTGAAAGTAGAGATTAGAGAATTCTGATGCCCCCAACTTTATACTCAGCAGCTTTTTTGAAGGGTCACTGTGCCCCAGATGTGAGAAGACACCTGTAATTTCCATCATTTGAAGGTTACAACCCTAGCACTGCCTGCGTCTATTTCAACCACTCCTTCTACTTTATTTCCTATTGTGTCAATGAAATGGTGGTTTCACAACGCGATTGCACATACCTTCCAAAGACTTTAAGAGGGTTACTAATGCATGTTCTACCTACATAATACACTGAAGATAAAATCAACTCTAGACCCCACCCTAGAGGGAGAGCTGACCATACCCTTGTGGGCCTGAAGGTAGTTGAGAGCTGGCCCTGTATGGCCCTGTATGGCTCTCCTCAGTTGATGGCTTCTGTCATGGGAA
Organism: Montemys delectorum; assembly: GCA_019843815.1. Classification (NCBI taxonomy): domain Eukaryota; kingdom Metazoa; phylum Chordata; class Mammalia; order Rodentia; family Muridae; genus Montemys; species Montemys delectorum. Next base: position 18,450 of record JADRCD010206992.1, read on the forward strand.
CAGATGGAGAAAAATCTCACCTTCCTTTTGGGGGCTAGCCACTAGGAATGTGACTATGCTCCACTGAACACATGAAAAACACAAAATGGATTTTTCTTTCTTCTTTCTTCTTTTTCTTTTGGGGAGGAGGTCATGGGGAGAATAGGACGTATGGGAGGACTGGGAGGTTAGCGTAATTGGGGTACATGATGTGAGATTCCCAACTAATAAATTAAAAAAATTAGCTCCAAAAGTCATTGTCTGTGCAATGGAGCTTTGCAAACACTGGATAGGGGAAAATATCAACTCAGCAGTAAGTCTAACTTCCCCTCTGCATAGTCCATCATTGAAATTCATTGATGTGCAGGACTTAAATATACTTACCACATGGATGCTTTTCCAAATTAACATCCAGCTAGGCAGGCAATTTTCTTCTTGAAATACCATACTTAGCATATTTGTTTGTATGTTGGTTATTTTGTGAATGTGGCAAATGTACCAAGAACATGATTACATCAGTGACTGCCTGGGGTTCTCCAAGAGGGTTGCCATATAGTCTTGGTGTTTGGGTAAGTACTAGGCAGCTCTGGACTTAATGCCAGAAACCCTAAGTATGGCACTCAGTCCTATCAATGTCCTGAGTAATAGCCTTGAGCATATCACATGACTTCTCTGGGCTCTAATCTTTCCCTTTTAGTGACCACGGTGGCACTATTTCGAGGGCCAAAAGCTTATCTGTGAAACAGACACAGAACAATATGGCTGTCCTGATGGAAAATGAGGAGTGGACCCAGTCTCCCTATTTATGATGTCTCCAAGCCTCAGTTTATTTCAAGGGTTACAAGCAGCATCTCTACTGTGCTGACTAGTTTTTATATCAACTTGACACAAGCTAGGGTTATTTGGAAGGAGGGTCTCTCAATTGAGAACATTCCCTACCCGACTGGCCTGAAGGCAAGCCTGTGGTGCATCTTTTTAATTGATGACAGATGTAGGAGGGAATCAGCTCACTGTGAGTGGTGCCATTCCTGGGCAGGTGGTTCTGGGTATTATAAGAAAGCTGGCTGAGCAAGCCATGCAGAGCAAGCCAGTAAGCAGCACCCCTCCATGGCCTCTGCATCAGTTCCCACTTTGAAGATCCTGACCTGTTTGAGTTGCTGTCTTGACTTCCCCAGTGATAGACTGTTACCTGAAAGTGTAAGATGAAATAAACTCTTTCCTTCCCAAGTTGCTTTTGGTCATAGTCCTGGTGTTTCCCAAATAAGACTCCCTCAAACACTTGATAATGTTTAGTATTATTGGCACGGCTACAGCATCTAGACCAATGTTTCTCAACCTTCCTAAAGCTGTGACCCTTTAATACAATTAGTTCCTCATGTGATGGTGACCCCCAACCATAAAATTGTTTCATTGCTACTTCATAGCTGTGATTTTACTACTGTTATAAGTCATAGTGTAAAATATATGATATGCAGAATATATGATATATGACACCCCTATAGGGTCATAACCCGCAGGTTGAGAAACACTGATCTAGACCACAAGGAGTTTTCAGCTCTGTTAATATCTCATGGGGCTTCAATTGTGGTCCCTTGCTAACTGAAACCTCATTAAACAGTGGATGACTGTATTTAATGTTGCAGGGGGGCTGTTGGCTACATTTTCTGGATGCTGAGAGCTTTGTTCAATATGAAGGCACTTCTGGGTGTGGCTCCTCAGTCTGTCCCTTTTGAGCTAATACAGAGGGTGGCAGCAGTGACTCTCCATACAGTATGATGCAGACTGCCTCTGCTTACTGTGGTGCAGCCTCAGTGGCAGAGCTAATCCCCCAGTCCATGTCCTGGAACTTTCAGAGAGCCATGCAGAAAGGGAGAAGGTAACACCTTCAGCACCTCTGTATCTGCATTAGAAAGTGTGGGCTAAGCCTGGTGGTGGTGGTGGTGGTGCACATCTTTAAGTTCAGCACTGGCAGGCAGAGGCAGGCAAATCTCTGAGTTTGAGGCTTGCCTGGTCTACAGAGTGAGTTCCAGGACAGCCAGGGCTACACAGAGAAACCCTGTCTTGAAAAACAAAAAACCCCAAACAAACCAAGGAGGAAGAGAAGGAAGAGGAAGGGGAAGGGGGGGAGAGGGGGAGGGAAAGGAGGGAGGGGAGGAGGAGGAGGAGAAGGAGGAGGAGGAGGAGGAGGAGGAGGAGGAGGAGGAGGAGGAGAAGGAGTAGTAGTAGAAGAAGATGAAGAAGGAGAAGGAGAAGAAGAAGAAGGAGAAGAAGAAGAGAACTGAAGTGTGAATACATGAACATCTCCATACAGACTCTAAGGACATCATCCCAAAGAGAGTTTGCCAAGGCTGTGCCTTGATACCATGCCTGCTATGAACCATGAGAAAATACTCTTTGGGCCTGAATTTCTCATATTTCAAATGGAAATGCCCATCTCTATCTAGTGTGTTTGTTGATGAGATTAATCTGAAGTTATATACTTGTAAAGTAGAAAACCACTCTGAGAATAGGGATCATGGGATTGCCCTTGCTATCCTGACTCAGGCAGGCTGGGAAAGTGAGTCAGCCCCCCACCCTCCTGTTTACCTGGGTGAAGTTGAGCAGACACCAGTGTGTGTGTGTGTGTGGAGGTGGGGAGACATCCATCTTCAGGATGTTGCTGAAGCACGCACACTGGACCCCTGCTATCAGGGAGGCAGAGGGTGAGACGGAATGCTGGCAGAAGACCTCTGTTATTAACTTCAGGTAAGTTATCCCATCCCTGTTCATTAGCCTTCAAGATATTCTTGTATCCATACAACAAGAGGACCTGCTCTGCACCCCTGGTGCCTGCAAAATAGATCTGTAAGCTAGGAAATCAGATTACAGCAGATATCAGAAAGTCACACGAGATAGAAAAACATGAGAAATCAAGTTTCAGGGTGCAGGTTTTATCAGAGGAAGTCAGAGGTAAGCAATACACACTTGTTTCAGAAGGCCCGTGCTTGAAATAAAATGAGTTCTTGTTGGGGTGTGTGGTTTCTTGTCGGCTCACTCTGATGTGTGAGGTACAAGAGGCCACAGGGTGAGTATCAGGATGGAAACGATAATTATTTTTTCATAGCAACGTCTTCTCAAGCTTCAAAGAAAGAGGCTTCTCTCCTAGCACATGCAAACATCAATTGGGGATCGCAGGAAGGTAATTTTCACATGCAAATGCATATGAGTTGAAATGAGCAGAGGCAAGGAGCAGACTGTTAAAGAGACACTGTTCTCCCTTTTCTTTCGGTAGGAAGCCAGCGAGGGCTCAAAGGCCTTGCTAGTTTTGAAGGAGGAAAGGTGGCAACCCAGTGAGTCCCTTTACTCTTGTCCTTTCCAGGAGCTTTTCAAGAACCATTTGTGTCAGTGATTCTCCTTGACAGAAAACAGAGCAAGTCAGGGGACCTTTGGATGTGGAGTCAGATTTGGTTGCTGTCGCTTTGCTGTGGGACCTAATGAAGTCACATAGGTTCTGAGAATTTGGCTTTCTTCATTAAAAAGGATGCTGTGAGGTCAACGAGTGTACAC
>JADRCD010206993.1:0-13357 GCA_019843815.1 Montemys delectorum
TGTGTGTGTGTGTGTGTGTGTGTGTGTGTGTGTATGTGTGTATTTGATTATAATAGTAGGGAACAATTTGATTCTTCAGTATTTTATTTGTTTATATTTAAAATGTTGCTCATAAAGAGCTAATGTTAGTGAGAAAACTTTATTTTTCTAAGTTAGGATCCACATTTGGCTCTATCAATGATTTCAGCTATTCCTTGTTCCAGGTAGATGACTTTCATGAATTTTAAGGTGGTAAGTTGTAGTCTATCCTATATTCATTAGAAATTGTACCCCCTTTTCAACTTTTAATTTTGGTAACAAAACATCTCTCCACATATTGATCAACTCTGCTATTCTCAGGGGTTATTCTAATCAGTGTATATTTTGACCTTCATAAAAATATATATAAGAAAACACAAAGTCTCTACTGCAGACTTGCAAGATTAGTCCTAAGATGTATGAAGTATCAACAACACTAAACTCAAGAAAACTTAACACTGCATATGTAGTTTGTTACTTTAAGCTGTAACATGGATTAGCTTCTCTATAATTACATCTTTTGGGAAACTTCAATCTTAGTGTTCATGTGACAGACAAAATCAAGTCCTGCATTTCAGTCATTACTATTTTTTTTTAAATCTTCTTAATTAAAATTTTCCTTCTATACAATACATTTGACCATGTTGTTTACTCACCCCAACTACGTTCCTGTGTTTGGATGTTTTTCCAATATATATGTCCATGAACCAGGGTCTGGGGTTATAGGAATTTGAGAATCACCATGTGAATCCAGGTCCTCTGAAAGAGCAGCCAGTGTTCCTAATAACTAAGGCATCTCACCAACCACAGACGTGCATTTAATTCTTGTCTTCCAGTCTTTTATATATATCAATCTATCAAGCATTTATTTTTTGTTATATTTTTTAATATTATACCTTAAATATTTGTTATTTATTCATTTTGTGTGTAGAGGAACACGCAAAGTATGAGGGTAGGTTGTGCATGCACGGCATATTTTAAAAGGTCACAGGTATATTTCCCAAAGCAGGTTCTCTCCTTCACATCACTGAGTTGGGATCAATCTTGTTCCTTCAGTTCTGCATACTTAAAACTATAGAAAGTCCATGACACTCCTGTCTCCACCTTCCACCAGTGTTCCGTTAGTGATACACCGCTTCCATTTTATGTGTGCTTCGGGACTGAACACAGCTGGTCGTTCGTGGATGGCAAACTGCCTTACCTGATTATCTGTCCACTCATATTGTGCATTCAGAAGGGAAGAGAAAGTTTTTCTTTCAGATTGCGTTGTTTCAGGTGAAACACATTCTTTCTATCCTCATAGAAAATCAGGAACAGAAAACACCAGCTTTTTGTAACATGACATAGCAAAGCAGAAGTGTGTGGAATCATTCTCAGCCTCAGCTTATCAATGACTGGTCCAACTATATTTAGTAGAAAGACGTTTCTTGGTAGGAGATATTTAATTACTCTTTAATAAATTACATCAGGAAATTAAACTCTTCAAATTTTGTAGGATGGAGAGTTATTTTCTTTTCCAAAAAAACCAAAAAAACAAAAAAGGCAGAAAAGATGCAATAATGAGAAAATTATGGAGTTGCATAACATCATTTTTCCTCCAAGTATAGGCAATGACTCTGCATACACTGGAAGAAGCCATGGTTTTCCTTGGCCCTTCAGGCTCTGCAGCATCAATTCTTCACACTCACCTTCGGCACCTTTCAGCTTCAGTGGCCCCTGCTTCAGATTCAGTAATAAACCTCTGTCTATTATTTCAATATCTGAACTGTACCTGAACTTCTCCGAGGCTGAGCTCAGGCAATCATTCACTTGTGAGCACACTTCTTCCTTTTTTGCCTACACGGCAGGCAATGGATCATAGAAATGGGCTGGAATCTCCCCTCTATCACCTTCTAAAAGGGTGTCTATCACACCACTGACACCCACCTCCTGGTCTAGTGCTCAAACCATGGTCGGCTATAGTCTCCACTTTCTGAGGATTTATGGGCCATGAAGTCATCAGAGGATCCTTAGCTAGCTCACCACCTGTCACTTTGCATCAAGTAGTCTTTGTAATCAGCCAATTGAAGGGACTGCATCTTCTCCCTTAGGGATCAACAACTTTCTCTTGATTTATAAAATATAACTTTCCTTGTTCCTGTGAGAAAGCACTCAACAATTCCTTTTAGATTTTTATCCTCAGCTGTGTTTATAATGTTTTCTTTGCTAACTACCCTTACATAAGGAATCTCTTTATCTTGTATATTTATTGTATGTACATATATATATATATGTATATATATACATATATATATATATATATATATATATATATATATATATATATAGTATGTATATATATTGTAATTCAACTACCTCAATGAGGTCCAACATTAATTGTGTGCTTTGAAAAAGGCATATATAAGCTAATGACAAAGAGGTTTTTAAAAATATAGTCTGCATTGACAATATACTTTATCATTTCCTATGCCCTTTATACTTTTCTAGTTAGGTTCCTTGGCCACATAGTCACATTATGTCCACAATTCATGGTCTTCCGACATATCATATGTGTTTAGTTTTATGTGTGTTATTTATATGAGTAAACTATATGGGAGTGATACCAAATTTATGTTTCTGGCATTAATTTTTTTCTCTGTATTACATCTGGCCATTTTAGGGATTCATTATGTATCTCTGCTCATCTGTATTTCTTGTGTGATATCAAAATTAAACTGCTCTAAATTTCAGCCCATGTAAAGCTCAGTCTGGAGGGTCTGCTTTTTTTCTTTACCTTAGACAATAAGAAGAAGTAACATGAAAATAGTCAGAAAAACTTCTCAAGCCTTTTGAAACAAGTTTTTCACTTTTTCTCTAACAAGAGAAAAGTTGAAATCATAAAGATGTGGTAGTTTCTTTAATTCAAAGATATGGTAGAAGTTTCCATCGCAGTAATAATTTTTAGGCATTTTTAACAAGTATTTAAAAACCCGAAAACACACGTTTTTCTTTCTCACATTTTAAATGTCAAGGGGTTCATTGAGAGTATTGAGCATCCACATATACTTTGATGGCAAATAAACACAGTGTTAAAAATCTCAGTGCTGGTTTTCAAGAATATCAGGAGTCAGTCATATATATTCTGCAGGTCCTCTGCATACTTTATGTATTATGTAATCCAGAAATTTTACATTATCTTTCTAAAGTCACACAAATTAAATACAGCAGTGGCAATTGCCAGGATTCAGTCATGACAAAAAGCAGATAAATAAAGTAAAGTAAGTTGAATTTTATTGCAATGCACTTTTACGCTCTAATGCGTATGTGGAAAAACCTAAGAACATATTTGGAAAATAAATGTCAAAGAGGAGCATCTGAAAGTGCGACAGTAACATCAGCACGCAGAAATACAAAATTACATAAAATAGGAATGTAGTCTAAATATCAAAACTATTTGGAGAGTTGTTCCTAGCTACTCATCTAAGGGTCATTAACTTGTAAAGTATTGATATCCCAGTATAATAAGGAATCAATTAGTAAAAACTAAAATTAAGGAAATAGGTCAGGGCAAGCATATTGAATAAAAATAGAGAAATATAATTTGACAGTCCTTTCTTCAAAATTCAAGCTGAAATATAATTCCTATTACAGTAGTATCAGCAGATTGATTGTTTTGATAAGTATGTGATAATGTCTTATAGTAACTCTTGGAGAGAATTATTTAGATTCTTGACCCACTCATTGTCCTCTACCATGTCAGGATGAAGCAAGGAGAGATGATCTAGAAACACAGACTCTTACAGGGCACACCAGGGCTTTTAGCCCAATGTACCTAGTTCATATAGCATCAACAATTTTTTTTATTTGCTTTTTAAAGAATCTAGTATTTTCCAAATTTTTTTATGGTAACTGAAAATAAAAGAAGGAATAAATCAGGCGCTTGCACCTGTAATATTTGCTTCATTTTTAAAGACATGCTATTGTTTTTCTTCCATTTCATGAATCATTATTAAACATAATTACCCTGCTAATTGCTCTAATGTATCTCCGTAGGTCAAGATAGTTGATATTTCAGCCAGGCATTATGGCCCTAAACTGTTTTACAATGATACACTGAATTGTCTAGTAGATTGTCAGCCATTCATTGAAAAAAAAAAAAAAAAAGAGGTATCACCATTCTTGAAAAAATAGTCACTGAAATGAACATATAATCCACACTTACCATGATCTTATGATTTGAATATGTAAGATAATTTAAGTTTAAGCTTTAAAATATAGTATCCTTGCTGTGGTTTATCGTGGGCCTGAGCCGCAGAGGCTTTCTATGATGATCTCTGGCCCCGGCCTGGTTTGAGAGTTCCAGCAAAGGCAGGGAGGGAGTGTGCTTCTGCTGCTGCACTTGGCTCCACCTCCTTCTCTGCCGTGCCTTCCAGGTTACTTGCTTGCTCCCTGCTGCCCTGCACTGAGTCACATCAGCAGGGCCAACAAGTGGCAGACAAGCCAGTGAGAAGTGCCATGGAGCTTCAGTAGGCATTGATGGAGAACAGACCTGTTCCCAAGTGTTAGAACTCTTAGACTTGGACAGCAGAGTAGTTCTCGAATACCTTTAATCCTCCCAGACAGGATTTCTTTTTTTTTTTTTTTTAAATTACTTTTTCTTAAATGTTTTCTTTATTTAAATGTCGTATGATATCTCCTTTCCCAGTTCCCCCTCCGAAAAAAAAATAAAAATAAAAACAAATACAAACACACACACACACACACACACACACACACACACACACACACACAAAACTGTTCCCTCCCCCTGTTCACCAACCCACCCTCTCCTACTTCCTGGCCCTGACATTCCCCTAAACTGGGGAATAGAACCTTCACAGGGCCAAGGGCCTCTCCTCCCAGTGATGACCAACTAGGCCATCCTCTGCTATATATATGCTGCTGGAGCCATTAGTCCCACCATGTGTACTCTTTGGTTGGTGGTTTAGTCCCTGAGAGCTCTGAGGGTACTAGTTAGTTCATATTGTTGTTCGTCCTAAGGGGATGCAAACCCTTCAGCTCCTTGGGTCCTTTCTCTAACTCCTTCACTGGGGACCCTGTACTCAGTCCAATGGTTGGCTGTGAGCCTCTACTTCTGTGTTAGTCAGGTACTGTCAGAGCCTCTCAGGAGATAGCTATATCAGGCTCCTGTCAGCCAGCACTTGCAGGCATCCTCAATAGTGTCTGGATTTGATGATAGAATATGGGAAGGATTCCTAGGTAGTGTAGTCTCTGGATTTTCCTTTTCTCAGTCTCTGCTCCATTGTTTGTCTCTGCAACTCCTTCCGTGGGTATTTTGTCCCCCGTTTTAAGAAGGAATGAAGTATCCCCACTTTGGTATTCCTTCTTCTTGAGTTTCTTGTGGTTTGTGGATTGTACTTTGTGTATTCCAATCTTCTGGGCTAATATCCACTTCTCCAAGAGTGCATACCATGTGTGTTCTTTTGTGATAGGATTCTTATATACAGTTTTGGGGTGGGTTAAATATTGATAATAGGTACTTCTCATTGGCTTGGTCCGAGAGCTTTGGGGAAACCTTATTTGTATGTGGGAGGGCTTGATGTTGCTCCTATTTGACTGATGGCCATACATTTCTCTGTAGGGGAGCCCTGGAAGGTGGTGCCTATAGTTGTGACAGGAGCCAGGGGCCTAGGATACATGGCTGAACTTCTACCATTCCACAAAGGCAGGAAATCACTGCCCACTCGGTCTCTGGGGTTCCCAACCTATACTCAACTGGGACCAGGCTGTGTGTGCACAGTTCACCGCCCCACATTTCATACGTATCTCAAGTAAGTAGGGCTACTAATAACTTCCCTTCCCTAGTAGCTTCCACAATACTGCGTGGTGTTATGGAAGCTAGGCCAATGAAAGAAGACTTAGATTCAGGAAGAGTTTTATGAGCCTTGTGTCCTAACTACCCAGTGTCTTCACCAAAAGGCGCTGACCTTCTACTTCTGAGGGGCAACATAGGTGAACAGCAATACCCTACATTGGTTTGAGAGTCACCTAGTCTGCTGTAGCCAATCACTGGGAAGGAGTTTTTTTGTTAATGGCCAGTACTTATGGGGAACATTGCCATCAATGAGTGTGTGTGTGTGTGTGTGTGTGTGTGTGTGTGTGTATGCGTTGTACACAACATTAGGTAAAAATAACATGGAAAATAGTATTATTCCTTGAGTGTTTGGAATAATAAACTGATAAGGAAAACTTTGTGTTATGTATTTTTTCTTTCACCTTTCTTTGGTAGTGGCCTATTTCTACTCTCTCCAGAGAAATGTAATTTAACGTCTCAGAAATTCCTTCAGCAATAAAGGTCCTCTTGCCTCTCTACAATGAAAACTAACCTTGAGTAGTTGTACAACATTGATGATAAGCTTCTGAAATGGCTTCATATTTTCGAAAACCCAGACTTCATAAAATATGACAGACTATTCCTACATTTCTCCATAAAGAAAAAGGAAAAAAGTAAACAACAACAAAATCAAACCAAAACCTAAACAGAAACAAAACAAAACAACAACAACAGGTCAAATTATAAGCATTCGTGCAGTTACATAGGCAAAATTTGCAATTTCAGAAATCCAAACCGAGTGTTGCCAAAGACCATAGCACAAGCCCTGTGGTATCTGAGGGCAGGGAGAGAACATCTGGGTTTTAGCTTTGCCAGTACACTAATCATCTATGGAAGTGTCCAAGGCCCATAATTTGTGAATCCAGTCTGGACTGAAACAATGAATGTAGGTTAATTATGGAAGTATGCTTCATATAGCTGGAGTGGAAGTTGATTTATGTTAGTGTTGTCTGATACAGAATGCCATTTCATATTTGTTGCCTTCTAAAAAAAGTTTAGAAATTTGTGATGGTCATACCCTCAGTCACTCATTCTTACTTAAGAGCTTTTGAAAGAGCATCCAGCATATTCAAACTCGTATTTTCCAATTGCCCTCAGAACCTCATTAGAGGAAAGCCAATACTTCATGGAAGTTGCATCAGCTGATAACAAGGCTTTGCTATCTCCTGTGAACAGACCTCCAGATCTTTTGCCACAATGTCAGCTTAAGCAAGTCTCTTCCAACCTCACATTTGTTTCAATTTAAAATTCATCCTTGGGGTACTCTGAACAAAACTGTTCATACATATGTTACATGTTTTTTTTTTTTTTTATCATTTTGTTTTCTTTTTGGATGATGCAGAAATTTGGAAACATACCTGTATCCTATATTATTTTCAGAGTAAGGGGTTTTGTTTTCCAATAATGAGACATATGTTTCTAATATTTATAGTTCCCTGTTGTAAGATTAATTATAATTATACAGCTTATAAAAGGAGTCATTCAAATCTGGGTTGGGGTGGCACATGCCTTTAATCCCAGCACTTGGGAGACAGAGGTAGGTGGATTTTTAAGTTCGAGGCCAGCCTGGTTTGCAGAGTGAGTTCCAGGACAGCCAGGGCTACACAGAGAAACCCTGTCTTGAAAAACAAAAAACAAAAAACAAAAAACAAACAAAAAAAGGAGTCATTCAACTCTTACAATTCATTATGCAGTGGAATTTTTATCAAAATCAGATATAATTTTTGTATGTTTGTATTTTTTTTTAAATTTTCAACTTAATTTACCCTGATCACACTCACCTTCCAGTCCTTGCATGTCTGTCCCCCTCCTCTTGTGATGTCTTTTTCCAAAAGTTAAAAATATCTATTAATTAAAGTTAAAAAAGTCCAAACTTGTGCTATTTACTCACTGGAGCATTGTCAAACTCTTAGTGGCCTGCCCCTGAAATAGCTCTGAGTATTTCTCTTCCACACTCGTACCAGAAGGCATTTATTATGGAGAGCTATACTTCTGCATCCTTATTGCACTATTTAAGAGTTCTCTGTTTAGGCTCTTACGTTTTTATGAGGCTGGTGGTTGGGATGGGACTGAACATTGTCACAGAAGTCTTCCATGTCCCTCTTTAACAACTGTGTCCCTGGAGTCATCTATATTAATGTAAAAATAGGGTCCTTGCTCTTTAGAGTCAACAGTAACATTGTTTGTGGACTTCCACATAGTTTTTGGTGATAGCACAGACAGCAAAACAGAGCCCCCTCCTACAGTAGGGTCATAGGACCAGATAAGGTCCTTGGAGGTAGCCAGGAATCGGAACTTTAACATGACCTCAGGTGCCACCACCAGCCACTCACATCAATACAGCCCTTTGCATCAGCTTTCCCTATGGACATTAACATAGATTCAGGCAGCAGCCTAACCCATGGACTTTTATATTCCCTTCCTGCCAGCACATGCCATGAACACAGATCCTAGTTGCAATAGGACCTCATATGTACACGTAGCCCTTGATAGCAGCATGGACCCAGACATGTCCATGTCTTTCAGATGGTAGTACAGGTTATTCAGATCAGTAGGACCCCATTATCAGGAGGGCCTCTGGATATCAACATGACTTCAAGCAGTAGCTCAGGCCAGAAACATTCATGTGTCCTTGGGTGGCAACATTAACCATTAACATCAACACAAACTCTGGGTAATTTAGGATCATGAAAATAAGATATGATTTTAAACTACCATCTGTATATCTTAGATGATTTTCTATAATTTTCATTATGCTAAAGTTTGAAAGCCCAGTGACATCTTTGTAATTAGTACCTTTGCTTATGCATAAATATTATGCTACTAAAATTTCATGTATCCATTTATTATAAATATAATTTTAATTATATACATATAATAAAATGTGTCATATTTTCTCAAAAATAAAGCTCTAGACCATCTCTTGTTATCTAAACCATGTATTGCTAATGACTGTCACAAAATATCTTGTACTTTGTTTTTCTATAAAGGTCTCTGTATTCATGTAACATTATATAGTACTTAGGAAATCATAAGAGATACATTGAGAAATCCATTTATGTTTTATAATTACTAGGTTAGTTCAAAAAAGTTGAGGATATATATATGATCAAGACACAAAATTTATTATATTTCAATATAGTAACGATGAACAATCCAAAAATAAAGTAAATATTTTAAGGGGTAAACTTTACTTTTTCATAATATCAAAATGATGTAATTAGAGAATTCATCTAGCAAAACTCTGTGCTAAAGATTTATTCATTGAAAATTGCTTTTCTGAGACAGCATTTGCTCTGTAGCACAGACTGGCATAAAACTCATGATCATCCAGCCTTTCTTTCCATCTCCCATGCCAATTATAGGAATGTATTACCACACTTGGCTTATTCTAGAAACACTACTGAAAAATAGCATAAGAATCCAACTTATGATAAATATCTAACACTGAAGGATAAAGGACTCAGTACTATAAAGATATCTGCAGAAAATTGGCTCTGTAAATAATTATTTATGGGTAGTTGCAGGGAGAGGGTTATTGTGACCCTAATCTTCCCTGATGAACTATTTACTAACTGAAAGATTCTAAATCTGGAGGCACCTTTGTCTTTAGCTGTATCTCAATGGATGAACCCATGGTCACACAGGGGATCTTAGTTTAATTTTGTAATTCACAAGACAAACATAAAAATATAAAAGTTGATGCACACACATATACATGTGGTAAACTTCTTACAGAGCTACAGATTCCAGACCATGAAATACACTGGTACATAAATAAAAATATAGATGAATGAAAATCAATTAATCTCTAGAAATAAATCACTATACATATAATGTGACAAGTTATTCACTGTTATATGCACTCAATATACCTATGCAGGTGAAAAAGCCTTTTCAACAAATAGTTCTCAGAAAATTACGTATTTTGACCCAAAAGATTTAAATTGGTAACCCATATCATGCACTGTATAAAACTAAGATTAAATACAAAAGATAAATTTTTTATGTATGTATGTATGTGTGTGTTTGTGCATGTGTGTGTGACATAATTATAAAATGTTGAAATAAATACAGCCATAAACAATCCTAAATTTGTATTCAACAATATTTCTTATATTTAACCCTAAGTGTTCAGAAATAGAAATATACTCAATGACCCTTTTTCTCTTTTCTTTATTCCTTGGAGGCATATTACATAGAAGCTGGGCATAGCTGTATAAGCCTATTTTTTCAACGTATCATTACTTTGAATATTAAGACAAGAAGTACATGAATTAATAGAGAGCCTGAATTACTTAGTTTTAAGATAATGTCTAAATGAATAAATAAATAATACCATTAAACATAAGTAATAACTCAGAGAATGAGATAAAGTTTTGTAGAACACATCTCTTGTAGACATATTTATACTATGTAAATTCTATTATCCTAGGAATTGAAGAAAGAACTTCTATCTAAATCGATAGTTGTCCAACCTTTTCCAAGGACATCCAAGCAGCCAATGAACACATGAAAGGTAACTGAATCCTGTGAGTCATCAGGAAAATGCAAGTCAGAACAACAACACAAGAACAAGTCTCACACTCAGTGGTTGACTGCATTATTAGCATGCATAGATCTCAAGAAGATTATAAAACAAAAGTAGCATTGGCAACATTTTGGAAACCTAATCTGCCTTATGCATCTAGCTAGAATCAAAATGTTGCAGGTTCTTTGCAAATTAGTTTTGTGTATTGTCTAGTGATTCAATCCAGAATTACTATATTATGCAGCAATTCCACTCTAAAATAATGAAGGGTATGATTATGTGAAACTTTTTTCATAATAGGAAAAATGACAAGATGTTTCTTGTCCCAATCTACTATTGAATAGATAAGTGAGGCACACTATTGAATATGATCAGAGAAAATTTGGGGAGAGTGACAGACAGGGCAATTTAGAGATAGCTCAGGGTCATGGTTAGCTGGGTAATTGTGAGTATTTGTGTTAAGGACCTTAGGATGCTTATAAAGTGACTGGTCATAGTGTTTGTAATGCCAGTCCTAAGGAGACAGAGAGAAGTGGGTCCCAGTGGCTTGTTAGTCAATCAAGCCAAAATCTAGATTCAGTGAGGGAAGGTGCTGTAAAGTGGGGAGATTGAAAAGGATGCTGGCTTCTTTATGAACAATTGATGAAGACAAGCATTAGACAATGAAATACTTTATGTTTTCCTTTTACTTAAAGATGAGCAACTTCTAATAGTCAGAGGAGGAATTAATTAATGAAGAAAACTTGTACAAATCACAAAATTACTGATATAACCTTATAAGATTTCATCTTAATTTTCGTGTTGGTGTCTATTGTCATGACATTTAATATAAACATTGTCCTAAGTGTTTACTGTTAAACTCACTGTCCACATTTATAACTATGTTTCAGGATTACCTCATTTTTCCATAAATACTTCCTTTTTTTGTTTTTGTTTCTGCTTTTGTTATGTTTTTGTTTTTTTGAGACAGTGTTTCTCTATGTAGCCCTGGCTCTCTTGAAACTCACCCTATAGATCAGGCTGCCCCGGAACACAGAAATCCACCTGCCTCTGCCTCTCAAGTGTTGGGATTAAAGGCATGCTCCACCACTGTCTGGTACTAAAATACTACTTTAATAAAGCTCACTAACATTAAAAATCAGTATACTTACTGCTTAAATATGACTTCTAATTCCTTTAATATCCAAAACTAATTAGAGAAAGAGAAACCATGAATTTGAGAAGGGGTCATGGAAGTGATTGGAGGAATGAAAAAGTGAGGAGTGATGTAATTAAGTTATATATATATATATATATATATATACATATACATATATACATATATATATATGTATATATATATATATATGATACATATTTATATGTATAAAAGAATATAAGTGAGCCAAGTAAGGACATTTTACTTAAGTATGCAAGAAGGTTGATGCCAAGTTTTACAGGCCAGTCTGGGCAGCAGAGTGAGACTATGTCTCAAAAAATAAAACAAGCAGATATATCTATGTACTTCTACAAATTATGCAAAGTTTATTTAAGTAATAAGCATGATGGATTTTGACAACATATTATAAGGAAAAGACACACACACACACACACGTGTGTGTGTGTGTGTGTGTGTGTGTGTGTGTGTGTGTGTGCCTGTGTAAAAAGAATCTACATTGTAATTACTACAGTGATGCTCCCTGTCTGGCTGGTGAGATCATTCTCTTGGAAAGTAGAAATGGGCATCTTGTAGAAAACCTGTCCACCTCCTCCTTAGAGGAAAAAATTGAAACTATCACAGTGGTGTGGTACCTAGTCATGTAAATAGAAAGGAAGGCACAGCAGAAGATTTTAACAGTCAAAATACTATTGAAAGGAATCTCGGTCACCAGGAAGTCATGACTGAGGGTTATTATAACGCTAATTTGTTGGTTTGCCTGAAGAATATTGGCAGAGCTGGCACTATTCAAGAAGATGTGACAAATGAATTTTCAAGAGACTGTTTACTCTGCAGATTTTCTTTCTCACTAGAGAAATTTCATGAGCTTAAAGACTATATCACTCATAGGAGTTTTTGCTAATAAATGATTGTACAACTTAAAATATATGCAAACTTCATCTTCACACCATGAAATGTGAGAGTCAGTGAATGAGCTTCTCACATTAATAATGATGGCATAAGTCATCTGGATTGAGTAATTTCTCGCAGATGTAATTTTGTTTTTAAAGTAGTATATGATCTCTTATGTTAGCCATTACAATCTAAATACATATTATTGCCTAATAATTCTAGAAGCAAAAGAATGAGTATTCTCTGAGATAGTCAAATATTAAATGGTAAAGAAAAATATAAAAAAATTCACATTCTTTTACTTCATGAATTAAACTAAAACACATAGGCATGTCTTTTGTTTGCTACATATGGTTTTAAAGCACAAAAGTGTCAGGCCTCATCCATGAATTACAAAAAATGAAGAGGGCCACAGAGTTGGAAGAAAGTCAAAACCTGGTTATCTTTGTAATTCGCTCTTATTCTTCTGGGAGCCAGGAGCTGATGGCCCCAGGAAACCTAACTCTTTTTTGCTGTTTTGTGCCTATAAAAGCTGTTCTTTTATTTTGTAACTCACACTATTTGTGCTTCAATGAGCACTGGTTCCTTATTCTGTAATCTCTTACTGTTTGTACTTTAATTTACACTGATTTCTTACTTTGTCTCTTTTGCTTAAGGATCGCTTGCTGTCCAGAAGAGAGGCTTGGACTATTTAACTCTTCTTAAACCAGGAAGAAAAGAAAGAAAATCTTTTACATAGGCAATATACACAGACTCACATGCACTCATATACACAAACATTCTGGTCAGACCTGACCACTTGTCTCTTCATTTCCACAAGTGTTCATTCATACTTACGTACAAACATGCATATATATATATATATATATATATATATATATATATA
>JADRCD010206993.1:13457-36019 GCA_019843815.1 Montemys delectorum
CATGTTCATTCATATATATATACAAACATATATATATATATATATATATATATATGTTTATCTGTGTCTATATATATATATATATATATACATATATCTTGATAGTTAACTTCAAAGCAATGTTTCAATCTATAAGATCATTATAAGTTCAAAGCAACAATTTCACAAGGCTTCATTTTATAATAGTGCATATCTGTGACTTCATCCTTAGGTAAGACTTAAAGTGAGTGTTTTTCCTTGATGACAAATTTGTCCCAAGCCACTGTCTAATTTTATTGTAATTGTGAAAGCTTATTGTAATACTTATTATGCAGCCTTTACTTACTATTCTATGATAAATAAGCACATTGTAAATTCTAAATTTATTATATGTTTCTGGAAAAACAGCTAAAACCATATTTTAAACTTTTCTTCCTAAAATTGTTGGAATCAAATAAAGAATTCTATAAAATAATTAATTTGTCTAAATAGCATTAACTCATGAATGTTCATCCTTATGCTGATCTGCCTGATAGGGTTGACTAATGCCCAGGAATCATTAGACTATGTAATAGTGGTAGGAGAAGACATATCAGCTGCAAAAAGCAATCCTGAAGTCTCTTGGAACTGTAACTCTCAGAGCTCACCCATCACAGATCATGCAAAAATGGTGGGTTACCTCCAGGAAATTAACCTAATAAATGTAGCCTTGCCTAGATGGTTCATAACACAAAAGTTTGTGGTGTATTTGCACATAACATTCAATGACATTTAAAATAAGAGTTGAAGAGATGACTCATATAAGTATGTAGAACATCATTCATATATATACATACATATATACACATATATATGTAAAATATAGTATATATTCTGTTATATTTAATTAAATATGTTTTAATTGCATAACATTATATATAATCTGCTATATTTAATTAAATATCTTTAATTGCATAAATATATATATATATATATATATATATATATATATATATATATATATAAAACATATAATCATGAAACAAAGGCTATACAGGAGGATATTGAGTTAGGTATGTAGAACTTGTTGGATATAAAATTACTCCCATTTAATGTGGTTGTTATCCTTTTCTGATGGACTTAGTAGGAAAAGTAGATGGAGGTAGATGGTCTTAGTGATTGTTCAGCATGAGAAATAATCATTTATGAGTTACAAATTGCTTTCCACAAGGAGAAGTGATAAGGTACTACAAATAAATTTGGACTTTTTAAAAGAATTGAGTCAGCACTAGCAGACATTATTAAAAATGAAACAATGTTCCACAATCCATTTTTTAAAAAGACATTTATTAAAATGTAGTCTGTAGTAGGCTCTTTTTGAAAATTCTAAGTCATAATTTTGGAGGGTATAATGGTTCTCTTATGTACACATGTAATCTAAAAAGCTTTCAGTCTGGAGGAAGGATAAAACAATCCCTCATTCATTTTGCTTAGTAACAACAAGAGGGGATAACATATTCGGTTAGCTTATTATCACTGACTGGAACTCTGTCTCTGCTTGCCTATTTATAACAGCAAACTCCATTATAAAAAGAGGGATGTGATTATGTGGTAACGATTTGCTGTGGGAAATGATTTCAGAAGTCTAGGAAATAAACACTTCTAAGCAACAGTTTTTCCTTAAGAGAAAGCTTAAATATGCATCACATTAGAAATGCTTATAAAAATTGTAAATGTGTGGATGCCTTGTTCATTTATACAATAAAAAACGATGCAGATTATTTTTTGATGGATAACAAATAAATTCCCCCAGGGTACTGCCAACTATGCAAGTCAATTACCCCTATAACTGTGAATTTATTCAAATAGAAAAGCACAGTTTTCCTTGGAAGACTCAATATTGTATATGTATTTATAAGTATGTCATCCCTAGCATTCCAAGGAAATCCTCCTCTAATATTAACGAACACCCTTCTACTCTCCCTTTCGTTTCTTAAATATATGCTTTCTTGGTTTTCTCTATATTAACTCTTAAACTAAATGTCTTCTAGGCTGTTTCCTATGCATTAGAATGTAAGGAAATACCGCCATGTTTATTTCCTTAGGATGGTGGACTGTCTTAGATCCTAGTATATTAATTTGGGATTCTATTGTTTACATTAATGAAAATATTCAGTATGCTCTGCTAGTCTATTAACTGATAAGCATTGCTGCTACATTACTTCATTGCCAAATCTAATGATTGCTCTTGGTCAGCCTTGCCTGGGCCTTCACAATCTCTGAAGCTTTATGGTACCACACTCTATTTTCTTTTTATCACTTACTCCATAAGTTTATAGCTTCCTGTGCTTTCCCAGTGTATTTTGTCTTTGAACCTGTAGTTATCAAGGGTCACATTCGCTGCAGTCTATAGTCCTTTGCTAAATCTTTTCTTCTCCGTATACCATTTAGACTAGATTTTAACTGGAGAAATTTTCTCAAAAAGTACAGGTATCACTCATATAGCTTTAATGAAATGCTGAACTGATGTTTTTCTACAGCATGAATATGTACCTCTCAGCATCCTTTGACTTTCTTTCTAGATTGAACTCAGAGCCTCATGCATGTCAGGCAAGTGGCCATCCACTATATAAATCTCTGTTTTGATCATCAGTTTCTTGTAAATATATTCTTTGTTTGTTCTCATATTCTTAATGATTAGAACATTGGCTAGACCAACCAATAACTTGAGAACCATCCCATGGGCAAGCATGAATCCATAACATTATTAATGATACTTTATTATCTTGCAGACAGGAAGATAGCATAACTGTTCTCTGACAGGATCTACCCAGCAGCTGACTGAAACAGATGCAGATACCCGTAGTCAAATTATTGGATGAAGGTAGAGGACGCTTATTGAATAGTTGGGGGGAGGGAATGAAAGCCCTTAAGAAGATAGGAACCATCAGGAAGACCACAAGAGTCAACTAACCTGGACCCCTGATAGTTTAAGAACCTGAACTACCAACCAAAGAACATAAGCCAGTTTGATTGACGCCCACAGCACATAAGAAGGAGACTAAGAGCTAAGTCTCCTGGTGGATTCCTATCAACCACAAGATGGGATGGTGGGCTGTCCCCAGAGCTATACCCTGACTGTGGAATTCATTCCCCAATAGATGGATGCCTTGTCTGGCCTCAGTGGAGGAGAATTGCCTTATCCTCTAGGAGATAGTGGGATATGGAGAAGGGACACTGTAAGGCGAGTGCAGAAAAGGGGCAGCATATGGGATGTAAATAAATAAATAAAATAGTTGGAACATTGACTAAAGTACAGAGTATATTCAGTGAAAAATTGTGGAGTTATAGTTTATAAAGTATAAGTGTAATAAAATTTCTTAACAGTGTTGATTCTCAATGACTTTTCAAACTCTAATCTTTGTGTTTTCTTTCTGCTGTCATATCCAACTTAGAAAAACTAATATATTGCCAATCAAACTCCAAAGTGATTACTAAAATGTATTCAGTGAAAAACTTAGAAAAAATATCAAAAAAGAAATGGAAAAACTAACATCATCACTTCACTTCTCATTTGCCAGTTTAAGCTTCTTATGAAAATAAAAATTTGAGAAAATAAGCTGAAAAAAATTAATTGACTTGAAAGAATTACTCTATTGAGTTTCTTTAAATCTAGAATGTGAAAGAGCTAAATACATTTTTTATGATCTGTTTTAAAAAGCATGCATAGTACTTTAAAATAAAACTTAGTGACTTAATAGGCATTTTATCCTTAGTTTGAAAAACTGATGAAAATTTTTGTTAATACCAGTATATAAAAATGGAAAGAGGATAGTAAAATTATCTCAAAACAAATACTTTTGTATAAGTATTCCTTAAGAATAAGGATGCACCTTAGGAATTATGACTCAAATAATACTTTATCTCTACCATGAGAATTTATTTCAAGGTCCTATGTGACTGAGAGAACAAATACCAAGTACAGAATTGTATACAGTGAAACACACAGATGTGTATATGCAGAAGCATGTTCCTGTCTGGGAGCCATACTAGTAGATCCTAGTGATGTGAATTAAATGAAGTATCTTTACATAATGATTATTATAAACTACTTCTTTATGTGAGCTGGTTAATCAAAGATATCATGTATAACTTATCCTGATGAGACTAAATTCCCCTGAGGAATTTTATATTTTCTTTTTCTTATTTTTTATTAGATATTTTCTTTACTTAAATATCATTTAATTTCTCTTTTCCAATTTTTTTTTCTTAAAAGAAAAACATAAAATAAATAAATAAATAAATAAATAAATAAGCCCCCGTTCTCTTCCCCCTCCCCTTGTTCACCAACCCACCCTCTCCCGCTTCCTGGCCCTGGCATTCCCCTACACTGGGGCATAGAACCTTCACAGGGTCAAGGGCCTCTCTCCCATTGATGACAGACTTGGCCATCCTCTACTATAAATATGCTGCTGGAGCCATTAGTCTCACCATGTGTACTCTTTGGATGGTCGTTTAGTCCCTGGGTGCTCTGAGGGTACTGGTTAGTTCATATTGTTGTTTGTGCTAAGGGGCTGCAAACCCTTCAGCTCCTTGGGTCCTTTCTCTAGCTCCTTCATTGGGGACCCTATACTCAGTCCAATGGATGGCTGTGAGCCTCTACTTCTATATTAGTTGCATACTGTCAGAGCCTCTCAGGAGAAAGCTATATCAGGCTTCTGTCAGTCAGTACTTGCTGGCATCCACAATAGTGTTTGGATTTGATGATTGAATATGGGAAGGATTCTCAGGTGGAACAGTCTCTGGATTGTCCTTCCTTCAGTCTCTACTCCATAGTCTGTCTCTGAAACTCCTTCCATGGATATTTTGTTCCCCCTTTTAAGAAGAAACGAAGTACCCAGACTTTCATCTTCCTTCTTCTTGAGTTTCTTGTGGTTTGTGGATTGTATTTTTGGTAGTCCCAGCTTCTGGGCTAATATCCACTTATCAGAGAACTCATACCATGTGTGTTCTTTTGTGATTGAGTTACCTCACTCAGGATGATGTTCTCCAGATCCATCAATTTCCCTAAGAATTTCATAAATTCATTATTTTTAATAGCTGAGTAGTACTTCATTGTGTAGGTATACCACATTTTCTGTGTCCATTCCTCTCTTGAGGGACATCTGGGTTGTTTCCAGTTTCTGGCTCAAGTCCAAGTGGATCAAGGAGTTTTATATTTTCATTCTAAGGGATTTGTTAAATTGGTGTATGCTAAAATGATTTGAGGATGATGCCCACATAATGATTATAACATAAGTTGGCTCAGTTGGCTCAGTTATGTGAAGCCTAGTATCTATATTCAACTCTTCTAACTAGCATTTATTATATCATGTGCTGGCTTTTCTTCATTTTATGGCCTAGTCCTACAAAAATTTAGTCCAGTGGAGGTAGCTAGGTAGAAGGTAATTTATCTGGCTTGTAGTTTTGATCAACACCATCAATAAAGACATATTGATGAGAATCATTATGCAAACAAACAGCAATAATTGTCTTAACTACACAGCAGTAACAGTAGTCAAGCCAACAATTTAGCATATCTCAAAAAGATCATATGCCATTTTTTAAAAAAAGGCATTCATTTAGATCTTTCTTTGTCACATGATGGGTATACATGGGATAGTTTATCTTTTGGTTTTTTGTTTTGTTTTGTTTTGTTTTGAAACAGGGTTTCACTTTCTAGCCCTAGCTGTCCTGGAACTCACTCTGTAGACCAGGCTGGCCTCAAACTCAGAAATCTGCCTGCCTCTGCTTCCCTAGTGCTGGGATTAAAGGCATGTGCCACCACTGCCCTGCTCTGGACAGTTTATCTTGATAGCATGGTACTTGAGACAAAAGACCTCCTTTAAAGTTTCTTGAGCTTATAAATGAAATAATTTAAAAACAAACTCAGAAGTAGACTCAAGGACAGTTTGTTTGAGTCAAAGGAGAGAATGACTACCTGGACATGCTGTAGATATTAGCATCTTTCAAACAGAGAGATTAAAAAAATACAATTCAAATTAGAAAAATATTCACTGAAAAGAATTATACCTTTGATAACCTGATCACCTTTGGATCCAGCTTCTTAGAAACTGTTTCTTATAAATTATGACTCCAGAAGGGGTAATCCATTATTCTTGTAGGATGAAGTGAGTCCTGAGCTGGTAAACAATATTCTATTTTCATGCCAACTAAAGAGAAATTATTTAGTACTAAAATTATTTTGTTCAGCTTCATACTCAGCTAAAAGCTTCTCTGGGTGACCTAGAACTCAGGATTCATCTAAAATAGGCAGGCGTAGCTAACAAAAATTGATGCCAATTTTACTTCTCACTTTGACACAGTTTCAAGGCCCTGCTCTTGGCTCATGTTCAACATTTCAAATTTGTTACAAGAATCCCATGGGTCATTATCATTTGTTGACAGACCAGTGGTATTTCAATTCTAAAATAATAATGGAAAGTTAGTCCTTGAAATGAGATTTTAAAAAACTGTAGATTTTCCATTATTACTTTTGTGAATTGTCTCCTTTTTAATTTTTAAAATATCCTATCTACTGGGAAATTACTGACCCCCAAACACATTATTCATCAAAGAAACAGCTGAAACATTGATAACCAGATTATTGAAAACATGTATGGGAAGTAGATTTTTACATAGGTATTATCTCCCTTGTCTTGACTAGTATCTTCTATTAACAAAAATACTCTAAAGACTCATCAAAATTAATAAGATTTTTATGAAAACATACATATTTAATAGCAAGTACTAAATAGAAATTGCATATTCTGGAAATAATGTTGTCATCACGCCTGATAAATTATACAAAAGAAACATCTGGGGCCCTGATGTGGCACTACATATTAAAAGTTGACCAAATAATGGTGTTTGTAAGTTGGTCATTTAACAAATGACAAAGTAGAATGCTAGTGCAAAGGTCATTTCTAGTGCTTTGTGTATCCTCAAGACGTAAGAAGGGATTGACTGATGCCATAGTACAAAAGAATCCATGTGCTGAGTGATGGGCCGAAAGACTCCTTACTTACTGCTTTCATGGACTTACTAGTTTCAGTATGGAAAATGTCAATGAAGAATCTATATACAAATTCTGAGAATGTAGCTTCTGGACAGATGCTAGATGACTTTGAGTGAAAAGCTAAGGCTTTCATAAGAATTTCAAAGAATTTCATAAGTTCTTATAAAGGGAAGTTCTATTACCATGTGGAGAATTAATTCTTCTCACTTTGCGTTGTGTTTCCATCTAGGTTGACACATGTATTTGCCTAATACTACCTGTGTCTCTTACTCTATCAAATCAAACTGTCGATCAAATCGGCTGCTGTTCAATTGTCCTATTGCAAGTAAAATATATCATGATAAACCTATATGATTATATCTGATATTAGAAAGCATGATCTATAGAACCTGTGTCCTGGTTACCACCAATATGACAATGCTATCTGTTTATCATTATTATCCAAAAACTTTTAGTAATATTTTGGTTCATTTTTATGATAGAAAACATTTGAGTAAGGACAAAACTACTCCTAAACACAACCAAATAAGTTTATAATTTAACTTCTTAACAAAAGGACAGTGAAATCAATTTGTCAATATTTAAGAGGTTGAACACTTTTTTATACCCATCCTTGTGTATGTTAAATGATAATGCTGAGACATCATGATGAATGTACCATCACATCATTATACTGTAAGTCCTATCATATTTGTAGCTATGTTCTATTGTAATTAGCTCTTTTAATGTGCAGTGTTTCAAATGTACCAATAAGGCCACGTCTGCTTCCAAGTTTGTGGCTGCAGCCTATACTTTAATCCCACATTTTCTGATACTTTTATTAATTTGTTATCTTGTATATTATACCATGACCTGACCATAGCCTTATGTTCCTCCACTCCTCTCAGTCCCTTCCCCCTCTGCCTTCCTCATCTACTCCTCTTCTCCTCAGAAAATGCCAGGCACCCAAGGAAAATCAATAAAACATTGCAAATCAAGTAGCAATAAGACTAGGCACCTCTCCTCATATCAAGGCTTGGATAGAAAATCAAGTAGGTGGGCAAAAGTCCCAAAAGCAGACAAAAAAGTTGCAAGCAGCCCCTGTTCCCTCTGTTGGGAATCAAACAGAAACATCAAGCTACCTAACTGTAACACATATGTAGTGTATCTAGTTTAGGCACATACAGACTTCCCCACTGTCAGTTCAATCTCAGTGAGCCCCTATGAGTCTAGGTTTGTTGGTACTGTTGGGTTTCTTGTGGTGTCCTTGACCCCTCGGGTTCCTGTAATCATCTTTCATCCTGCTCTACTACATGATATGGAATCTCAGCGTCATTTTCATCTGTGTTTTCCAAATGACTAAGGATGTTGAACATTTATTTAAGTGCTTCTCAGCCATTTGAGATTTCTCTCTGTTGAAAATTCCTGTGAGATGATGAATTTCTTGTAATTTCTTGAGTGTCATATACACTCCTTGTCTTAGAGTTTTTCTTCTAGTATACTGTATAGGTCTGGACAAGAAGAAAGATACTTTTTGAACTTGGTTTTGTCATGTGATATCTTGGTTTCTACATCTATGACCATAGAGATTTTGCTAGGCATAGTAGTCAAGGCCAGCATCTGTGGTCTTTTAGGGTGTGTAGGACATCTGTCCAGGATCTTCTGGCTTTTAGAGTCTGTTGAGAAGTCAGGTGTAATTCAGATAGGTCTGCATTTATATGTTACTTGGCCTTTTTGCCTTGTAGCCTTTAATAATTTTATTTCGTTTCTTCTTAAAAGGGGGAACAAAATACCCATGGAAGGAGTTGTAGAGACTAACTGTGGAGCAGAGACTAAAGGAAGGACAATTCAGAGACTGCTCTACCTTGGAATCCCTCCCATATTCAATCATCAAATCTAGACACTATTGTGGATGCCAGCAAGTGCTGGATGACAGGAGCCTGATATATCTGTCTCCTGAGAGGCTCTGACAGTACCCGACTAATACAGAAGTAAAGGCTTGCAGCCATCCATTGGACTGAGTACAAGGTCCCCATTGAAGGAGCTAGAGAAAGGACACAAGGAGCTGAAGGGTTTGCAGCCCCTTATGACAAACAACAATATGAACTTACTAGTACCCTCAGAGCTCCCAAGGACTAAAACACTAACCAAAGAGTACACATGGTGGGACCAATGGCTCCAGGAGCATATGTAGCAGAGGATGGCCTATTTAGTCATCACTGGGAGGAGAGGTCCTTGGCTCTGTAAAGGTTCTATGCCTCAGTGTATGAGAATACCTGTACCAGTAAGCAGAAGGAGGTGGGATGATGAGTAGGGGGATTGGGGAGGGAACAGGGGTTTGTCTTAGTTTTTGTTTTTAATTTAATTTTTTCTCTTTTTTTGGAGGAGAACTTGGGAAAGAAGATATTGTAAATAAAGAAAACATCTAATTAAAAAAAAGGAAAAAAGTTAATTTTTTTCTTTATTCTGTACAATTTAGATTATTATGTGGCAGGAAGATTTTCTTTTCTGGTCCAATCTTTTTGGTTTTCTATAAGCTTCTTATACATTATGGCCATCTCTTCTTTTAGTTCAGGGAATTTTTCTTCTATAATTTTGTTAAAGATATTTTCTGGCCCTTTGAACTAAAAATCACCACCCTGTTCTATTCTATACTTCTTATTCTTTTTATTTTATTTTATTTTTTATTTATTTTTTTTAAGACAGGGTTCCTCTGTGTAACCGTGGCTGTTCTGGAACTCATTCTGTAAACCAGGCTGGCCTTGAACTCACAAATCTGCCTGTCTCTGCCTTCCCAGTGTTGGGATTAAAGGCATGTACCACCACTGCCTGGCCCTATTATTCTTACACTTGGTTTTTTCATTGTGTCTAAAATTTCCTGGATGTTTTGATTTAGAAACTATTTACACTTTATATTTTCTATGAAAGATGTATCAATATCTTCTATGGTATCTTCTTTGCCTGAAATTCTTTCTTCCATCAGTAGTGCTTAAATCTGCAGTTCCTTTTCTCTTTCCTAGATTTTACATGTCCAGGATTGCCTCCATTTATGATATCTTTATTGCTTCTATTTCCCATATTTAGGTGTTGGATCATTTGTTCAATGTCTTCACTGTTTGATTACATTTTCCTATATTTCTTTAGGTGATTTATTTATTTCCTCTTTAAAAACTTGTATCTGTTTGGCTGTGTGTTCTTGTATTTCTTTAAGGGAATTATTTATATCCTCCTTAAAGGCCTCTATCATCTTCATGAGATAAGATTTTAAGTTAGAATCTTGCTCTTCAGGTGTATTAGTATATCTCGGGTTTGCTATAGTACAAGAACTAGGTTCTGGTTGTGTCATTGGTTCTCATCCTTGGAGGCAGGAGGAACTGTGTGACCTGGGTTAGGGGAAGCCTCCTGAGAGGCAAGCAATGTTGTCTCTGGTTAGAGCAGACCTCCTTTGTCTGTGATTAGAGCATCCCTTCTGTGTCACTGGTTGTGCAGACCTCCTGGGAAACAGACAGTGCTGTGGGTTGGTTTCATTTACACAAGTAAAATGTGATCACAAATAAAGTAATCTATGAAATAAAAAATATTACCAAAAATATAGAAATGGTAGGGGATAAGTGGAGTTGCAAAACAGAAGAAAGCAATTTTTTCCAAGACAGGGTTTCTCTGTATAGCCCTGGCTGTCCTGGAACTCACTCTGTAGATCAGAACTATTTTTTTAACCATTGAATAATATTCCATTTTGTAAATACACCTTATTTTCTTTACTCATTATTCTGATCTGGGACATTTCAGATATTGTCAGTGTCTAGCTACTATGAATAAACCAGCTTTAACATAGTAAAACATGTCCTTGTGGTATGATGGAGTGCCCTTCGGATATATGCCAAAGGATGGTATAGCTGGGTATTGAAGTATAGTGATTTCCAATTTTATGAGAAAAAAATCATGGATTTCCAGTGTTGACTGTACCAGTTTTATTCCCATTAGCAATACAGGAGTGTTTCATTAGGTCTATATCCTAACCAACATGAGCTGTTAGCAGCTCAGGTTTTTAATCCTAGCCATTACGACAGGAGTAAGATAGAATCTCAGAGTCACTTTGATTTGCATTTTCCTGGTGGCTAATTATGTTGAACAATTCTTCAAATGCTTCCTCAGCCATTTGAGATTCCTCTGTTAGAGTTCTCTGTTTAGATCCGTACCTCATTTTTAATTGGATTATTTTGTTTATTACTGTCAGTTTCTTGAATTCTCTCTATATTTTGGAAATTGGCCCTCTGTAAGATGTAAAGTTGATAAAAGCTTTTCCCATTGTTTAGGCTGCTGTGTTGTACTACTGATGATGTCTCTTGCCTTCCAGAAGCTCTTCAGTTTAATGAGATCCAATTTATTAATCGTTAATCTTAGTGACTCAGTTTTTGATATTCTCTTCTGTTCAAGTTTATTCTCCACTTTGTCTTCTATCAGATTCAGAGTATCTGTTTGATGCCAAGGTGTTCGACTTGTTGGACTTGAGTGTGATTCAGTGTAATAGGTATGGATATATTTGCATTCTTGTACATTTCTATGTCCAGTTAGACTAGCACCATTTGTTGAAGAATGCTTCTGTTTTCCATTGCATCCATTGTATGTACCATTGTTTGCTTGTTTGTTTGTTTGTTAATCTTGTATCTAGCTTCTTAAAGGTGTAGGAGGTCTCTGGTACAATTTTTGGGGTTTCATATACATATGTGTGTATATGTATATATATACATATATACACACACAATCATATCATTTACAAATCATACTTTGACTTTTTCCTTTCCAATTTTTATCACTTTGATCTCCTTTAATTTTCATATTGCTGCAGGCTCAACTATATATTGACTAGAAGTGGAAAGAGTTAATTAGTCTCCTTATCTTGTTCATGATTTTAATGGTATTGTTTAACTTTCTCTCCATTTAATTTGATGTCTTTATTGTGTTGCTATAAATTGTTTCTATTATGCTTAGGTTCATTCCTTGTATACTTGATCTACCCAAGACTTTTATTAGGAATGGATATTGGATTTTGTCAAAGACTTTTTCAGTATCTAATGGGTCTTCTTTTTCTTTTAGTTTGTTTACATGGTGGAATACATTTACAGATTTTCACATGTTGACCCATCCTTGCATCTCTGGGATGAGGCTTACTTGATCATGGTAAATAATTCTTTAAACGTGTCTTGAATTTGGTTTGGCAGTATTTTATGAGTATTTTTGCATCAATGTTCAGGAGGGAAAAATTGGTCTGTAAATTTTCTTTGAGGTCTGTGTGATCTCAAATATAGACAGATACTTAGTACACAACTTAATCCCACTGACTAGAACAAATACACTCATTTGGTATAAATTTTGAGTCACAACAATGCCTTTTAATTGAGGGGCAGACAAAGTGACAAATCAGAGAAATTTTTCACAAAATGAGTCAGAGATAAGAATAACAATAACAGTACAGCAAAGAGAAGCTACTTAATAAAAACAAAGATAGGTCACTTAAGAAAGCAGCAGCAACATAAGAGAGAGGGGGAAGATTTAAACCTGGACAACTTGACAGAGACAGGTTGCAGGTGAAGATAAACTGAGTCAGAGGATGAGAATTAGATAGACATTGAGAACACATTGCTAGAAGCCAAGCGGAGCAACTCAGTGAGAAGTGGCATGAAGACAGTTTGTATCAGTTAGGTTGAAGAGGAGTTTGAGCCCAGAAGAACTGAGTTGAACCTGGTAGCCAAAGTACAGAAAGAGCTAGAAAGAGTGAATTTATTTAGCAGTAATCTTCTGAAATGATAATTATAATGGCGAATAAAAGTTACTTTTACAAATCTTCATGTGGTTTAGGTATCAGAGTGACTTGGCCTAGTAAAATGATTTGACAATATTTCTTCTATTTCTCTTTTATAGAATAATTTGAGGAATGTTGATATTAGCTCTTCCTTAAAATTCTGGTAAACTTCTGTTCTAAAAGCCATCTGCCCCAGTTTTGTTGTGTTTTGCTTTGTTGTTAAAAGGCTTTTAATGATTGCTGCTATTTTTTGTTTTAGGTATTACAGGCCTATTTGTATCATTTTTATGATCCTGATTTACCTTTGGTATGTGTTATCTATCAAAAATTGTTCATTTCTTCTACATTGTCCAATGTTGTGGAATACAAATTTTGAAGTATGACCTAATGATTCTTCGGATTTCCTTGTAGTCTGCTGTCATATTCCCCTTTTGGTTAACTATTTTGGATATTCTTTCTGTATTATTTTAGTTGATTTTAATATGATATTGTTTAACTTGTAGTTTTTTGAAAGAATAAACTTTGATTTCTTTGATTCCTTGTATTCTCTCTCCCCCCTCTTTTATTATGTTGATTTTAGCCCTGAGTATGACTATTTTCTTACATCTACTCCTCTTGGATGCTCTTGTTTCTTTTTGTTGTAGAGTTTAAAGATATACTATAAAATTCATTAAATTTGTAGCATTACATCTTTCTAATTTCTTTAAGATGGCAATTAGTGCTATAGATTTTCCTCTTTGTACCTTTGTCATTATGTTTCCTCATAAATTTGAGTATTATGTACCTTCATTTTCACTTAATTTTAGGATGTCTCTAAATTCTTTTTTAGTTTCTGCCTTAATCCAGCAGTCATTTAGTAGAGAGTTGATTGGTTTTTATGAGGTTTTAGTCATTCTGTTGTGGTAATCCAGCTTCATTCTCTAGTCTGTTATTATATAGTGAGCTTTTCAATTTTCATGTATCTGTTGAGATTTGCTTTTTGGACCAACCATATGGGTCATTTTGAGAAAGTTTCATGAGGTCCTGAAAAGAAGATATATTCTTTTGTTTTTGGGTAAAATGTTTTATACATATGCTAGATCCATGTGAGTCATAATGTCCGTCAGCCTCACTATTACGTTGTTTAATTTTTGTTTGATGATCTATCTGTTGGTGCATATGGGGTGGGGTGTTATATTCTCTTGCTATTGTTGTATAGGGTTGTATGTGTGATTTATGATTTAGAATTTTCTTTTATATATGAGAATTCCTTTGCATTTGGCACATAGATTTTCTGAACTGAGGCCTTATCTTGATGAATTTTTCTTTTGATGATTATGAAAGGTCCTTCTCCATCTCTTGATTAATTTTGGCAAGAATTCTATTTTCTTAGATATTAGAAAGGCTACACAAGCTTCATATCTTGGTCCATTTGTTTGGAAATTATTTTTCTAGTCTTTAAGCTAATATCTGTGACATTGGAATGTATTTTCTGACTGATTCTTCCTGTTTTTGAATCCATTCTTTTAGTCTGTGTTTTTATTAGGGAATTAAGTTAATTGATATTGAGTGATATCACTGACTAATTATTGTTAATTCATTAGTTTATTGTTGTTGTTGTTGGTGGTGGTAGTATTGTGTTCACACGTGTGTGTGTGTGTGTGTGTGTGTGTATGTGTGTGTGTGTGTGTGTGTGTGTGTATTAGAGAAAAGATTTTCTCTTCTTTTATTTCTGCTATGAGACTATTTATTGCCTCTATTTCTGTACACGTAGTTCATCTACTTGGGTTGCAGTCTTCCTTCTACTCTCTTCTGTAGAACAAGATTTGTGGAGAGATATTTTTTTTTAATTTGGCTTTGTTTATGGAATATATTGTTTTCTCATTCTATGATGAGTGAAAGTTTTGCTGTGTCCAGTATTCTGAGCTGTAATCTGTGGTTTCTTTGATTCTGCAGAACATCTGTCCAGGCACTTTTGGATTTTCAATTTTCCATTTAATCTTTACATGTAATTTTAATAAATATGACATTTTATGTTACTTACTATTGCAGCATTTAGTGTTCTTTCTCTTTTATGGATATTTATTATTTGGATTAATATGTAGCAAGTGGACTTCCTTTCTTGGCCCTTTCTATTGTGTGTTCTGCAAGCTTCTTATATTTTTATAGATATCTCATTCTTTAGGTTAGGACATTTTTCTTTTATTATATGGTTGAAAATATTTTCTGGGTCTCTTAGCTAGGAAGCTTCTTCTTCTAATCCTATTATTCTTAGTTTTGATGTTTTCATAGGGTCCCACATTTCCTGGATGTTTTGGGAAATGAACTTCTTTTATATATTTGGACTTCTCCTAGACTGCTTAGTCTCTGGAAGAATATGGTGGAGGCTGGTACAGGGCCAATAGGAGTGCTCAGACTGCAGGATATTGTGTGGTGGCCCAGGAATAGTGAGATAGTTAGGGAGTTTAGTGGAGGAAGCCTACCTGGAATTCTTCCAATATTTGTTAGTGTCAGGAGTCCCTGCACTGCTGGAGTCTGTACTTTTCACTGAAAAAAGCTACTCTCTGGTAGGGCATAAAGCCTTTGTGCCATGGTGGAGGTTGGGATATGGCAATAGGAAGGTGGGTGTATGGGGATATGATGGACAGCAGCTGAGAGAATGGTTCAATGGCAGGGTGTCAACTTACCTGGATTTCTTCCATTCTTCATCTCTGCCAGAAGAGAGATACTCTGCCTTCTTTAGAATTTGGAGCAGCAAGTAGGATGGCATGAGACTGGTGTGAGATTGAGAGGCATGGAGTTTAGAGGGGCAGTCAACCTCCAAATATGCAAGGGTCTCTAGTAGAGCTTGTATTCTCCATCCCAGTTTGGTCTCCAGAAGAGCAGCCAGTCTCCACTAGAGTGCTTGTGTTGCTGACTAGGAGATTGGGTGACTATATGGCAGACAGTGTCCAAAAACATAAAAACAAGAGGAGTTTGGAGAGCTGACAACCTACCTGAACTTCTCCAAGTCTTAGTCTCTGGTAGAACTGGAGTCTCTTTGCCTATTGGTGACTGGAGGCAATGGACTGGAAATATGGTTGAGAAAAAGTGAGGGAATATGTAAGTTTTGGGAGGTTGGAAAGCCTACAGGGACTGTGAGGTTTATAGTAGAACAGGTAATTTCTGCCCCAGGCTGCTTTCTAATATAGCTAGAAGATTTTGCCCAGTTTAGCGTTGAGGTATGGCAATTAGGGGGATGTGAAACTGAGGATAGTGTGACTAGTAGCTGAGAATGGGCACGTTGGACAGGTTGGCAGTATACTGGGACTTCTATAAGTCTACTTTTTCTCTGTAGAGGAAGGAATCTCTGCTTCCTGTTAGAGGCACAGATAATAATTGAGACTAGGGGTAATGTGAGAGGACATCTTATGTGGACTTCTCCCAGTCTTTGGGATTTCTAGTTAACAGCACATTGTTTTACTTTATATTTCCCCAGAACAGCTTTTCGGAATAGACCACATTATTGTGTCTTTCATATGAAATATGTGCCTTTCCTTTTTCACATGAACTCAGTGCATTACCCAATTGTCAGCACAAATAACCTATAGCTAGAGCCCAGAGTTTTCCTACTATACAAGTATCTTTTTCTTTCAGAAACTCTGATTTCTATTTCAGACTTATGTGGAAGAGAGATAGTTGTATGTCCTTTGCTAGACTCATCTGTATTCAGAACATTTTCAAACAATGTTGTCATGTTTCTTCAATTTTGAGATCATAGAGACTTGAGTGCCCACACAAGAAATAAGTGGTACCAACATGGTAAGCAATATGTGATTCTATAAACAACTGTAGTGGACATTATAGTATTATAAAATATTCATGCCACTTACTTGACAGTCAGTGTTACAGCAGATGGATGTTGCTCAATCAAATAGTCACCTCATTCTTATTTCAGAGTCTAATTTATACCGACACACAACATATTGGTCAGTGACTGGAATTCTTGTGGGCCCTTTATACTGCCTATATAGCTTTCTTGAAGAGGTTTATCTAGTTCCAAATCCCGTTCAGGACCTAACTAAGAACTTTTTGATAATTTTGTTCATTTTAGAGAACCTAACTCTTATGCTGATTATATGAGCATGCATTGAGACAAGTGTATGAATTGTGCTCATATTCTGTGTCTAGATTACCAATAATGTTTTATTTTCCAAGATTTCCTGCTGAGAATTTTCCAGAGTCCTACATCTCCATTTTAAAATACCTGATGTAGTGGGTCTGGCCATGAATAAGATAATGAATAAATTTCCAATAACTTAGTAGCCCTCAAAATTTGTTCAGTCTTTATTAAATGATAGACATGGATGTATTTTATCTTACCCAATCTGGGATCAAATGGATTTTAGTCAACCAGTTTAGCCCTTGCACATTCTTAGCCCTGAATCTTCTTAAAAAGCCATTCTCTTATTCAGTGCATACACAGACTCTCTACTGTGTCTTGTAAGAAAACACATTTTAACTAGTTAGTATAAGGTCATCAACATAAAAAAAAACTTGACAATATTAGTATGGAAGCAAGAAAAACTGGGATACTGACTAGTGAGTTCTGGGAGAGATGGGATGACCACTCTAACATAATTCTGAAGGAGTATCTGCAAAGCCCATACATATTATCTTTCCTCTCAGCATAAGTGAAACAGCTCTGTGAGTCAATGCTGAGAAAAAGTAATAATAAACCCTAAAAAAGATGGGCAGAGTAAAGGGAGGTTACATATTTTTCTAGTACCTGAGTAGTATTATCCATCACAGTATGAATAGAAAGCATTGCTTTATATACCCCCTTATTGTAAACACTAACTCTCCAGGCTCTATTCAGCTTTTGTCAGCAGAAAAATTAAGTTATTGTAGCCACAATAAGGAGATTATAAAATTTTAGTGTGCTCTGATGATTTCTCCTACGATGATATGTCTGTCTTGCAGCATATACTTTTGTATTTGAGACTCTACAGGGGTGAGAAAGATGAAAATATTCTTAGGCACTGCTTTCACTACATAAACTTTGAGTCAATAGTCTCTCACAGAGGTTATGTATTATGTTTCTTAATAGAATATTCATCCCCAATGTATCCTTAAAACTGGTGATATTAGTGAGAAAAATATATTATGGAAGATTCTCAAAGTTTCTAGGCACAATAACATTTGATTTATGTACTAGTCTCACACATTCATCCATAACTTTTTTGGAACTAGAAACTATCCCGAATTTCCACAGGTTATTTTGCTATTTTTGTCTGCACCTAACATATTGATGGTCTCCTCTTTGCTCTTAGGGGAATAATAAATGCTAAGTTTCATGAACTCTGAGGTTTGTCTATGAGAATAGCTTAAGCTTGTCCTTAATCATGGGAATCTACTCAGCATACTTTGTAATGTCAGAACATGGAAAAGATCCACCTCATCATGAAGAGGAGAATAAAGAAAACTTAGACCAGTCCCCTCATAAACAGAATGAAATTATGGTAGGAAGCTTACCTCCTTTTTCCTTGAGGATTAAATTATGACACATTCACTATGTAGTTATATAAAGTATCAAATACCTATTTATTTTCCTTTTTATGTTCAGCTTCTTTACAAACTAAATATGTAGCAAACACAAAATAACCCAATAATATTTGCTTCTTTTTTATTCGACATTTTCTTTATTTACATTTCAAATGTTATCACTTTTTCTAGTTTCCCCTCCAAAAACTCCCTATCCTATCCCTCCTCCCATGCTCACCAACCCCCCATTCTCCTGCCTCCCTCTCCTGAAATTCCCCAACACTGGGGCATTAAGCCTTCGCAGGACCAAGGGCCTTTCCTCCCATTGATGATCAATGAGGTCATCCTCTGCTACATATGTAGCTGGAGCCATGATTCCCTGTAGGTGTACTATTTGGTTGGTGGTTTAGTTCCTGGGAGCTCTGAGAGTACTGGTTGGTTCATATTGTTGTTCCTCCTATGGGGATGCAAGCTCCTTCAGCTCCTTTGGTCCTTTCTTTAGCTTCTCTATTGGCATCCGTGTGCTCAGTCCAGTGGTTGGCTGAGAGCATCCACCTCTGTATTTATCAAGCACTGGCAAAGCCTCTCAGGAAACAGGCTCCTGACTCCTGTCAGCAAGTTCTTCTTGACATACACAATCGTGTGTGAGTTTGATGACTGTATATGGGATGGATCCCCAGGTGGGGCAGTCTCTAGGTGGCCTATCCTTCAATCTCTGCTCCACACATTGCCTCTGCATCTCCTGCCATGGTTGTTTTGTTCCTTCTTTTAAGCAGAACTGAAGCATCCACACTTTGGTCTTCCTTCTTCTTGAGCTTCATGTGGTCTGTGAATTTTATCTTGGGTATTCCAAGCTTGTGGGGCTAATATCCACTTATCAGTGGGTATATATCAAATGTGTTCTTCTGTGATTGGGTTACCTCACTCAGGATGTTATTTTCTAACTCAATGTATTTGCTTAAGAATTTAATGAATTAATTTTTTTTAATAGCTGAGTAGTACTCCACTGTGTTAATGTGCACATTTTCTGTATCCATTTCTCTGTTGAGGAACATTTGTGTTTTTTCCAGCTTCTGGCTATTATAAATAAGGCTGCTACGAACATAGTGGAACATGTGTCCTTATTACATGTTGGAGCATCTTCTGAGTATATGCTATGGTCACTTGATCTTTGACAAGGGTGCTAAATCCATCCAGTGGAAAAAAGACAGGATTTTCAACAAATGGTGTTGGCTCAAATGGCAATTAGTATGTAGAAGAATGCAAATCAATCCATTCTTATCTCCTTGTACAAAGCTCAAGTCCAGTTAGATCAAGGACCTCCACACAAAACCAGATACACTGAAACTAATAGAAAAGGAAGTAGGGAAGAGTCTCAAGCGCATGGGCACAGGGGAAATTTTCCTGAATAGAACACCAATAGTTTTTTGCTTTTAGATCAAGAATTGACAAATGGAACCTCATAAAATTGCAAAGCTTCTGTAAGGCAAAGGACACTGTCAATAGGACAAAACAGCAACCAACAGATTGGGTAAAGATGTTTACCAACACTGCATCTAATAGAGGGCTAGTATCCAATATATATAAAGAACTCAAGAAGTTAGACTGCAGAGAACCAAATAACCCTATTAAAAATGAGGTACAAAGCTAAACAAAAAAATCTCAACCGATGAATACCGAATGGCTGAGAAGCACCTAAAGAAATGTTCAACATCCTTAGTCATAAGGAAAATGTAAATCAAAACAACCCTGAGATTTCACCTCACACCAGTCAGAACGGCTAATATCAAAAACTTCTGTCACTGAGGTGATAGAAGATGCTGGTGAGGATGTACAGAAAGAGGAACATTCCACCTTATTTGGTGGGATGGCAAGATGATACAACCACTTTGGAAATCAGTTTGAGGATTCCTCAGAAAATTGGGCACAGTACTATCTTAGGACCCAGCATATTCACTTTGTCAGATACCTCACCAAGGACCTCCACACGAAACCAGATACACTGAATATACTGGATGTATATGTTATATAATATATATATATATTATATATAATATAAATGTGTGTATATACATATATACATATATTATAATAGCTTATATATTATAATATAATAATATATAATATATTATATAATATATAATAATAATTATATATTTTTTAATAGCTGAGTAGTATTCCATTGTGTAG
This sequence comes from Montemys delectorum, assembly GCA_019843815.1. Classification (NCBI taxonomy): domain Eukaryota; kingdom Metazoa; phylum Chordata; class Mammalia; order Rodentia; family Muridae; genus Montemys; species Montemys delectorum. The sequence goes on from JADRCD010206993.1 coordinate 33,947, forward strand.
ATGTACCACATTTTCTGTATTCATTCTTCTGCTGAGGAACATCTGGGTTGTTTCCAGCTCTTGCTATTATAAATAAGGCTGCTATGAACATAGGGAAGCATGTGTCCTTGTTATATGTTGGAGCATCATCTGGGTATATACTATGGTCACTTGATCTTTGACAAAGGAGCTAAATCCATTCAGTGGAAAAAAGAGAGCATTTTCAACAAATGGTGCTGGCTCAACTGACAATTAGTATGTAGAAGAATGCAAATTAATCCATTCTTATCTCTTTGTACGGAATATATCCAGTTTCAGTATGAAGAAATGTGTAAATTCTCTTAAGGTATTGAATGTCTCTTCCATCAGATCCAAGATTGCACAGGAGAGATCTTTTAGGGAGCTTACATACCAAAATATATGTGATGAGGTGGGTCAGCCAGTTCAGTCTTAACTTGATTAGGTATGAATGCTTAGCAAAAAGTGCCTTCACCCAGGCCAGCATGAGCCAGGCCTACATTAAAGCACTATAAAATGTCAGTCCCCACTCTGACACTGATGGACTAAAGTCCACACATACTCTCTAATTCTCTCAGAACTTGTTTCATAAATGGAAATTAAACATTGACAAACGCATTATAACTGTTCTTGATACTCTCTATTATATAGCTTCAAAGAGAAAGCAATATATCTACCAAGAATATCTTCTGCTACAGACATTAATTTGCATATTTGTTTACAACTCTGAACAATTTAAAGAAAATTGATCATTAGCAAAAGAAAATTTTCAGATGCCCTAGTATTTTGAGATTTTGGAATAGATTAGTAGGTAGAATATAATAAAATAATTACAATTTACCTTTTTATCTAATCAAACACTTGAAATTGGAGCTCATTCCAAGGCATGGTTTATGTTGAATACTGTTGGTTGAATTCTCGAATTACAAAAATATTAAAAATTCTGCTAAACAGTGTAAATTATGTGTGAAGAAGAATTGAAATAAAAGCTTTTAAAATTTTTACATTGCTCATTCTCAAGTAGTGTTCAGTATTTTATAAATGAGATAAAATGTATGAAAAGAATATTTTAACTCTAAAACTATAATAACCATAAATATAAGTGAATAATATATTTGATTTACAAATAGTAATATACTTCAGGTGAATTTATTATCAAATGTCATGTTCAATGATGAATGAGTATTTTTAGATAATATTACTTATTTTAATTATTTAGTGAGAGTAAACTTATATGTAATAAAAATAAATTATTAAAATTTTCAGTTAAAGGCAATTATGGTGATTAGCCCTAATTGTCACCTTGAAATGCTATAAATTGTCCTGAATTCTGTAAGAAATAGCCTTGATGAAGTTAATTAATGTAGGGAGAGATATATTAACTGTAGGTATTCCATGATGATGGATCTAGGACTGCGCAATATGAAGAAAGTGAGTTGAGGAATATATAAGTGCTGATGCTTCCAGGAATCCCCACTCCCTGCAGCCTCAAGTCTCTAGAGAATTTGGCACACTTCCTCCCACTGAGGACAGACTATAGCAGTCCTATGCTATAGATGTGTTGAGGGCCTCAGACGAGCTCCTGTGTGTTGTCTGATTGGTGGATCAGTTTCTGGGAGCTCCCAGGTGTCCCGGTATTTTGAGATTGCTGATCGTCCTATGGGGTTGCCCTAGTCTTCTACTCCTTCCAACCTTTCCCCAGCTTAACCATAGGGGTTCCCAACTTCACTCCCGTGGTTGGTTGCAAGTATATGCATGCTTATCAGTCATAGGCTAGTAGGACCTCCACAGGACAGCCATGCTAAGTACTGTCTATAAACATATCATAGCATCAGTAATATTGTCAGGCTAGGTGAGGTAGATCCCAAGTTAGGCCTGCTACTGGACCTCCTTTCCCTCAGTGTCTTCTCGATTTTTTCCCCTGTAGTTTTTTTTTAGACAGGAACACTTCTGGGTCTGAAATTTTGATTGTGTGTTGGTAACCCCCATCTCTTCTCTTGAGGCCCTGTCTTTTCTTTTCTTTTCTTTTCTTTTCTTTTCTTTTCTTTTCTTTTCTTTTCTTTTCTTTTCTTTTCT